>JSYW01000235.1:0-22854 GCA_000787475.1 Lentinus polychrous | reverse complement strand
TTTGATGTAGTTTTCCTGATGCTTGAGGATGGTATGGCCGCTCTAGTAGACACACTGCGTCGTGCCAAGAGGGCATCTGACAAACGGAGGCCACATTGGACGTGATTATGTGCTATGTACCTCGCACGACCTCGCGCCAATGCTGCAAGAAGCGCTAGGGTTGCAGAAGCAATACTTCGACACTCAGGCGTTCAAGAATGCATATAAGAAGTGGGAGAAAGGGGTCAGGAAGGAGAAGGGAAAAGAGAACGGGAGGGGGTAGACTGACCAGTAAGGGCAAGCGGTATGTCTGATACAGCCTGAGGCGTGAATCGGAAGCTCTCACAACGACTCGGAGATTAGCAGGAGGCTTCAATTTGGACGACATAGTTAGTTGGCATTAAATTATTGACTCTTTCGCTGGTCGACCTTCGTCGACAAATTGGTTCTGACTTTCGCACTACAATTAGAACCCTACTGTATACATAGGTGTGCTATTCCAAGAGATACTGATGTGATATATGTCGTACCACCCTATTACCATCCTCAATGAGCAGTAAGCTCCATACAGCACCAAAAACTTGACCTTGTCCTCAATAACTGGACCAATTCATGATGCCAGAGACATGCGCATGCGTTCGATAACCATCGGAAGTTGGCCAACTCAGCGAAATCCCTTCTTTGAGACGGATAGAAGGCAGTAACGTAAAGAAACAGGAAGTACTGAAACGACGAAGACGGCAGATGAGAGCTCGAGGCAAAGTCGTGGCCGGCGATTTGGTGTCAGAAAGGTTCATAGCGAGCTCGAGTCACGTTGTCCGCGGCGGCAAATTTACTTAGACGTGGTCCCATTTTGTATGCACCTCTTTATTACTTACCCTCATCTGCCTCCCTTTCCTCCTCTCCTTCCATTGTGTTCCTTTCCCTTTCGGATCCTTGTTTGACGGACATTGCATGTCATTGGACTGAATCAAGCCATAATACATACCCCTATTGACGAGCTGACGACTTGATAGCCACCCAACATGAAAATCAGCAAGAAGATTGAGCAGGCCGCGAAGGAAGACCGTGTATGGTGGTCATTTGAATATTTCCCCCCTCGTACTGCTCAGGTACGTATAGTATCAATACGCTATATTTGATGGCTCATCCTGTACATAGGGTCTACAAAACCTCCTCGATCGTATCGAGCGCATGCGTGCGCTGGGTCCCGAGTTCATTGACATTACATGGTCAGTGGATTCCTCTTCTGAGATACGAAGATCGCTGACATGTCACTCTGTAGGAATGCCGGTGGTCGCACATCCGAGCTCACCTCCGAGATGGTCAAGACATGTCAGAGCCTTATTGGGATCGAAACATGTATGCACTTGACATGCACTAACATGCCAGCATCAAAAGTCGACATCGCTTTGAAGGTCAGTTCCCAGCAATATCTCATCATATGCCTTTCTAACTATCGGACCCAATACCCAGGAAGCGAAAGAGCACGGCTGCAGGAACGTTCTTGCCCTCCGCGGTGATCCCCCACAAGGCAAGGACGAATGGGAGGCAGTCGAGGGCGGTTTCGTACATGGAATCGATCTGGTCCGATACATCAGGAAGAACTATGGCGACTACTTTGATATCGCAGTTGCCGGCTTCCCTCAACAGCAGCTTCTTCCCCCCGATGAGCTCGCATTTGAGATGAAATGTCTCAAAGAGAAGATTGATGCCGGCGCGAATTTTATCTTCACGCAGATGTTCTACGACGTAGAGATCTTTTTGGATTGGGTGAAGACGGTCCGAGCTGCTGGGATTACGGTCCCCATTGTCCCTGGTATTGCCCCCATTCAGACTTGGAACGGTTTCCAGAAGGCGACGTTCCTTGCCCAGACAAAGGTGCCCCAGTTCTTCCTGGATGCGCTCGAGCCACACAAGAACAACGATGAGAAAGTGCGGGAGATCGGTACTAAACTCGTCGCTGAGATGTGCCGGCGCATCCTGAATGCTGGTATCGGTATCACTGGTCTGCACTTCTACACCATGAACCTTGAGAAGGGCACCAGAATGCTGTTGGAGGAGCTCAACCTCGTCCCACGTGTCGAGGTTGTGAAGCCTCTTCCATGGAGACAGGTATGTATCTCCTTCACGAGTAATACACTCTGCTAATTCGTTCGTCATAGTCACTCACACCGAACCGCCGTACGGAAACCATTCGTCCGATCTTCTGGGCAAACAGGACACGGTCATACTTGTCGCGAACTGAGAACTGGGACGAGTACCCTAACGGTCGTTTCGGTGACTCACGCTCCCCAGCGTATGGTGAGCTCGACGGCTATGGTATCTACATTAAGCAATCGGTATGTCTTGATGAAGATATCGCCCAAGTATGGGGATTACTCATCTCCTGTGCAGAAGGAAAATGCTCTGAAGCTGTGGAATCATCCAACAAACTTGAACGAGTTAGCAGAGCTGTTTGCTCAGTTCTGTAAGGGACAGCTCTCGTCCCTTCCTTGGTCAGATGAATCAGCGTCCGCAGAGACCTCCGTCATCTCAGAACAACTGACCAAGCTTAATCGCTTGGGTTTCTTAACCATCAACTCGCAGCCCGCCGTCGATGGTGCTCGGAGTGATGATAGAATTCATGGTTGGGGTCCCTCCAATGGCTACGTATACCAGAAGGTAGGAACAATCTGCATGATTGGTGAGACTTCTGATCGCTGACGTGCGTAACCGTAGGCGTACCTCGAGTTCTTCGTTTCTCCCCAATTACTCGATGTCCTGCTTCCTCACTTGGACCGTGATCCCAACATCACGTACTACGTGATCAACAAGCGAGGTGACCTGCGAACGAACACGCACTCTGATGGCCCGAATGCTGTCACTTGGGGTGTCTTCCCTGGAAAGGAGATCATACAGCCAACCATTGTCGAGGCCATTAGTTTCATGGCTTGGAAGGTAAGTTTTGTGGTGGCTTCATCTACAGAACCCGATCGAAGTATTGAACGGCATCTCTTGTAGGATGAGGCGTATGAACTCGGATACCAATGGGCGAGATACTACGAACCCGACTCACCTAGTCGCAAGTTCCTCACCGAACTCATGGACAAATATCTCCTCGTCAACGTCGTTCACAACGACTACAAGCGACCCGACGCCATCTTCGAGCCTTTCTACAAGGCCGGAGAGGAATATGCTGCCCTTCAACAGCAGCCTGCATCTGTGACGAACGGCAATGCCGTTCCTAACGGGAACATCGTCGCGAACGGTGATGCTCACTGATGGGTCTCCTCATCCATCATCCACGTTTCCCTTTTCTTCTGTCCTCTTTTTATCTTTCACTGCAAGACCCCCGCGTCTCAACACCTACGGTCGGGTTGCTCTATTTGTTTCAAAGCATTACCCACCGGGTTCAACCCCCGGCTGAACTAACCCCATCTCAATCTCCCTAGAATAACCCTGTATTATTTATCTCTCTTCTCATTCCCCTTGCTGCATGCTCCTCGTTTCAACACCATTGCTGTCTCATCATCACTCATGTTTGCATCAACTGCATACCTCTCATCATCCTCGCGCATATCCCACTTCCATCCACATCATTGCATCCAACTGCAACTTTTCTCTTTCTCTCCGACGCATCACATCCTTCTCAGCCCTTGATGTTTGGTACTATGTCCTTGTCGTAGTAATTCCCCCCTGCTTAGTTGCAAGATTAAGTATTGTTTCGTGCCATGCATTGGGTGCTGCATGTATCATGGAGGGTACTGCAAGATTCCGGTTCTTCCGAGCACGTTGGTGCGTTGGAAGGGTCGGGTCGAGAGCTAGCTGTGGCT
Source organism: Lentinus polychrous (assembly GCA_000787475.1). Taxonomy (NCBI): domain Eukaryota; kingdom Fungi; phylum Basidiomycota; class Agaricomycetes; order Polyporales; family Polyporaceae; genus Lentinus; species Lentinus polychrous. The sequence goes on along the minus strand of JSYW01000235.1, from coordinate 19,060 downwards.
AGCGCAGTGCCGTCAGCGGTGATGAGCACATGGAAATATGATCCTACGCTTTCGCGATCGCGAGGATGTTCCTGGCTGCATCTCGACGGTCCTGACTCCTGAGGCCTGAGTACTGAGTCGCCCTTTGCACTCTCAGGCTTCTTCGCGGTGGAGAGTCGACACTCTTTGCATCTCTGTTCGGTATTATGCGTCTGTGGAATACGATGATTGGATTCCGACAGGTGTTTTGAGCGATCGCAATGCCTGTCGAAAGCCTGACTGTGAGGGTGACCTGTCAGCACAGAAACCTACATCGACGCTTCGTCACGGTAGTCGCTTTGAAAGTTACGATAGTCCATGACCACCATTAACCCTTGCCACGCCATAACGTACAAATTGTGCCGTAATGCATTGACAGAAACGTTCACCGGTACCTGCCTTGTCGAGGTCCAAAAGATTGAATCTCATATCTCGGTGTGTATACGTATACTCCCACTCTCCCATTGATATATATAAACTCTTCTTACCACGAATGCATGATAATAGACCTGCGAAGCTCCAACTTGAGAGTCTTCTCGGATAACCGAGGCCAGCATGATCACAGGACTGGTAGACGGTGCCTTCAACGTTCCAATACCCCCACGCATAACAACTCACCCATCACACCCTCACTAGGACCAGCTCGCGTCCACTGTGGAACGGCCTTGTGCCTTCTGATTTGTCTCCCATTCAGTATGCATCGAGAAGCAAAGATGTTAGCCATAGCAGGCAATCGATGTGGTTTGCAGATCCTCACTGAGCGATTGGCTTCAGCCGTGGTCTGGGTCGAGTTTCGGGTGCCAGGACCTCTCCACACACTACAGGCATCGTTCTTCATGACCGTGAAGAGCAAGACAAGGAGTCGTGAGTGGTGCGTAACATCAAGGACCGAGCGAGGATGAAAACTCGTCAACGACCTGAGCGCATTGTTCAGCGGGGTAGAGGGTATTAGTTCGCGTGCTGGCGGCAGATGATGCCATCTGACAGCTGCCATATATTGAGAGCTCTGCCCTACTTGCGTGGCATCTTCTCCGAGGACTTCCCGGCGGACGCTTGCATTCTTGAGGAGAGGCGAGCCCAGGGCGAGCTGGCCAGCCAGGATTCACAAACGGTACCGGTATACACATACCAGGGACGATGACATAGACATACTTATCGCAAGCAACAGTCTTCTGTCGAAATCCAAGATCGCCCGTCAAGAATGAACGACTCAGCCTCATCGAGTGTTTGTTTGTCCGACTCAGACTCAGATACACATCGAATGTGGGCTGTGGTCATGGAGAGTCGGAGAATGGAGGAAGATTCATTCAGTCAATCAGGTAACACCACCATAACAATGTCATTAATGAAGGTACTGACCAAATTTCATAGGCACCACAGCGCCGAGCAGACGCTGTTGATTCGTCACCCATGCGACTACAGCAAGTTTTGCCTGTAACATCAGCATGGGACCTCCATCCATCTCCATGCAGCGTAAAGTACAACATGCCCAGTACGATTGTCCACTCATGTGCTCATGGCGTAAATAGGTTGATAGATCATCTTGCGCCGAGAGAACCGATTGCTTGGTGCTGGGTGCCTGCCCCGTGTCAGGCCTCGTTGAATGTGCAAAGACTGTCCCTGAATAACCCTGAACACTATTTCGTGTCTCAGCTGATGCCGCTGCACTGTAAAGGTTCCCGGTCCCAAAAAGCTCCCACAGGCTCATCATTCCGATCGGGGACAGCTCTGGACAGGTACGTTTTGTGGTACGGACCCTCTTTCACTGGGATGAGAGTGTCAAGTCGGCATCGTCGTCTTCCGACCCAAACACTTGCATGCCGATGCAATGCAGGAGAAGCAAATAATGCAAATTTTCGGGAGGACGTAGTCAGCGGCGAGTCATCTTACCTTATCAATTGCTTTCTTCTTTCTTCCGTTGATACCAGCATGCAGAAATAGGACGCTCAAGGCCGAAGTAGTTATCATCAAGAAACAATATATTCCATCTTCATCTTGACGCGTAGTACATATAGAGTTCAGCTGCGACCTGCGTTCTCCCGTTTTGATGATGGCCCGCCTTGACATCGGGCGACCATAGGCAACCGTTCGTGGACAATGCTTCCGAGAAGATTGTCGGACTTGTCTCCCATCTACCGCTCTGTTGGTTCAAGGCCTAACCCCGGAAATGGCGTCAAGAACTCATAGCAGATCGCGACGGACATCTCGTACCTTCATACATCTCTCCTGAGCATGAGGAAGGCCTTGGGCGTGATCATGAACGTTGGGGGCTGATGGAGAGCTGGAGGTCCTGAAGGATACATACTCATCTCTGGGTTGTAACTACACCTAGGAAATACAGAAGCCATCCGAAACACGATCGTATGGCAGAGTGATTCTTAGTAGTTCTTAGTCCGGGTAAGGCATCCTCACAGGTTCACGGCTACACGTTGGCCGGTGCACATCAAGATCCTGACGGCTACGCGGAAACATGGGAATATAATTGAATAATCCCTCAGTCGGGATATGACCTTTATGAGTAATCCGAATTGGTGTATGCGCAGTGAGCGTCCTAGGTGTTCAGTTCGGACGAAACGTTATCCACGATGCACCACCCCGAAAAGCCAAGGCCAGACTGGGCGGTCTCAACGCATTTTTGCCCCCATTTTCCTGACTGCTATCTGTGTGGCCGTGTGCGTACCCGAATAATTCTTCAATTGACTCGCGGTGAGTTTCAGCTGACATAGGTTAGGTTGCTAACGGCATCGTCTCACTACTGTACAGCTCACTAGCTGCGCAAGATTACCTTCCTCTTCAACCAGATCCGCCTTACCCAACCGTGTACTGGGGACATTGCCGGCATGTCTGAACCACTAGATGTCATTTTCCTCAGCATAATATACTCACACAGATGTATCAAACCCAAACCAACCGCACTGGCTCCTGGGCCTCGGCGGGCTATGAATCCCGTAAAATATCTTCACAGCAAAGATAGACCACTATCATGGCACGGCTGCCTTCCTCGTGCAAGTTCAAGCTCCAACGAGCTGGAGTCTTCTTCTATGGCCGTCTTGCATGAGCTAATACTTCCTCTTCAGGGCCTTTCCAAGACTCGATGAACATGGGATACTAACTCCCTACCTTTGTATCCAACGCTTCATGTTATGACAACCAAAACATCCCCACCGAATTGGTCATTGACGTAACTGATATCCGAAGGACTGAATACAAAGTCGTGGAGGGGACTAAAGCGGGCTTCAGCCCTTCACCAGGAATGGGGCCAGGATACCCTCGGGATCATCCAGACCTGTTGATGAAACGCTGAGAAGCCTGAGGGGATTGCACTGGTATTGGTTCTTATTCGCATGTTAAAAAAACCTCACATCACAGCGAAGATGTGCGGCGCACCTCAATAGACTGACATAGCTCCCGACAAGTTGTCAGACCTGAGGTGTCCTCGCGGCTACGTCGGACGAATCCTGAATCCTGAGTCAACCCACCTTATGCACGCGCACTCCACCAACGACCTGCAAAGATCGAATATGTTACAAATCGAACGTGTTACTAACTGTTGGCGGAGGCATCATGACCTTTCTTCCAGTGTAGGCAATCAGCATCTTTGAGGAACGTGACTGCGGTGCATGCGGGTTACCAATCGTCCCCGGGCCCCTCAGCTCTGCGTACGCATCTGTGATATGAAATGAGCCTTTGTTGTGAGCATCCTGTGATACTTGGGAACTGCGTAGATGCCACGCGTCCGGTTCACGCATCCGTTCCATGTATGAAATCAGGACCCTATCACATCCGTGACTTCGTACACCACCGGGCCAAGTATGTACTGCATCTGAGATTGTCAGAAAAGTCAAAAGTTATAGTTGTGTGGGACGTCCGTGGGGCATCGCAACGCAGCTAACTGGTTACCTTTGGGGAGGATGATTAGGTTTTTCTATTGAGTACATTTATGGTGCATCGGGATGTAAAGTGGATTGACCCACCCGCTTTGGGCGAGAAAATGATGTACAACGAACCTTGCCTCTACTGTATGTCAGAGCCGGGGAGCCTTTGTAGCTGCGTCTTCCGGGGTTTGCGTCTCCCGGGGTTTCCCATCGCGCAGCCGCTGCAAGCCTGGCCCACGCAAGAGCGGTCGTACTTGAGCACGGACAACGTGTGGGTGCTCCAGAGGAAATCGAATACCAGTATACAGCCTTCGGGCAGACCTCCGTGGTCAGCAGACCGACGTTCTATAATCACATACGACGTAGGTATGACCATACGTTAGTAATGCAACACAATTCATCACCCAGAATCATAGTTGTAAACGATGAGCCGTACCTCAGGATTGGCGTTCAAGCACGGGAGGACAGCACGCTGTTGGCGTCGACACGGGAGGGATTTGAATAAGTCGATGGTAGCGCGGCCATATGGTCGGACTCGCGGGTGCGATCTTGAAAGTTATTTTCGACGGGCGCAGCGCATCGTCAAGGCGACGAGACAGTTATCTGAATGCATTCCAAGATGTAACAGAGTTTAAACGGCGATGACCGACAGAGAACTTCGAAAAATATCAAGTTGCAGATTCGTGCAAGGATACCCACGAGACAGTTAAGCCTGAAGGCATCGAAAGGCCGAACCATGAGCTGTTGGCTTTGTCGGAGCCATGAGGAACTGTGTCAGGGAGCAGGTCCCCCATTGTATGGCGCATCCTACCGCAGGTCGGATGCAGTCTGCTATTGCAGGCCGAGGAGGTCAGGAAGAAGACCATCGCGGATGTCCTGGCCGGGAGTCAACTGAATTGCGAAGACGAGAACGATCGTACCGGGAGAAGTCATAGATTCACCAAGGTTTGAATTTGGCAAGCTCAATCGCCGCAAGAACTTTTATCGCAGTCTCAGCTGTCAGCTATGATTGACGCGACTGCCAACATCCAATGAGGACGCCTGCTCCGCTGATATTCTCTGAAAGCTTGCAGGACGGTGTACTCATGGAATTCAAAAGTCTGTCAGCTGGTGGTCAGCGGCATCTATCACGAGCATGCTACGATGCATATTGGGAACACGATCAAGAGCAGCCTACCGTGGAGTCCTGTTCCCCCACTGATAAGCTTTCGTGGGTTGGCGGGGTGGTAGAAGTCAGGATTGGCAGTATTCAATTATTGAGCTTGAAGTCATGCATAGTGCACATAGAACGTACCACGTGCCGCAACGTTCCTTCCGTCATGTCGACCAGATGTCGAGATCGGAGCGGTAGCTGCGACCGGAGGTTGGTCCATTCCGCACATCGCGCTGGCAAGTGCAACGGCTTGCCTGAGGATCAAGGTTGTGGCGCGACCACCTTGGTAGATCAGAGCCAGATTCTAAAGCAATTGTGCAGACAATCATCAGCTTTTGACATCTGGCATGAAATATCACTGCATGGCGCAATCTCCCACAAAGAAACTCGGGTAGTTATGTTTACGGATCCCAACCGAAGCGTAACGTTATGCTGTAAGTATCACTTGAGAAGTATAGACAAACCACGGGCTGTTTATTCCGAAGAAGGTCATATTGGGGAACTTGAAATGACGAAAGAACCTTCTCTCACCGAAATTTCAGGAAGCGTAAACCAGAATTCTTTCCATTAAACTTCAATGCAGTTGATTCACCTCTCGGAAACCTTCAGCGGGAGAACATGTGGGAATCAATGCAAGACGAGAAAACGAATTCGAAGAGACTCGCGATCACCGTGCGCCTTTGCTCCACGGTCCAAGTCTCACGTTCCCCTTCTTCATATTCAGCCCTGCGGACTCGTGACTATTGGAAAGCGCTTGCCTGTGAGTTCAACCGTTGTCAAAGATAACATACCGGCACTTGTATGCTCACCTGGATGCCGCCTTTGCAACCGTAAGTTCGATGGATGGGGCCGTTCGGCAGCGCGCACGGAACTCAAACCTTGTTTGACTGTGTCCTTGGTTGTCAACGCTGGATGGTGGGTACAACGCCAAACTCGCTGCCTCCGATTGCCTATCAGCTACGGTCTGCACTGAAGCTCTTGTCGAAGAACAATACGGTATCGAGTCTCAGGCCCAGGGGTCCGCACCCGGTGCCAAGCTCGACTACACTGTGAGTCAGTAAGGGAATGTAAGATTCCGGAAGTTGAATTGGGCCCACCTTTCGACGAGAAGTTTCCGCCAGGACTCGTGGACGTGGACAAGGCGTGCACGGAGACTCCAACGTCAGCAGTCTTACAGCAAGCCGAGATGCATGGAGGCGGCCAACGACTTAGGAGACCCAATATCGAAGGCGCTATGACTATCACCGAGGTATCGTGTTGCCGGCGTTACACTTCGATCGAGTGTGTAGAAATTGTCATGATGACATGACCATCCCAGATCGACGTCGCCAATCCGTCCCACATTCGAGACAATCACCCCCTTGCGGCCCCGAAAAGCACTTGAGCTCGCCATTGACGTGAGTAACGATCTTCAGTATATAGCCACACGATATACAGCTCTGGCCCACACTTGTCGCCCATTCAGCGTCGATCCTTTGCGCCTGCTTTCGGTCAGTCGCTGGAAAACGTGGGACTGGGACCGAGAATCTGTTAATCCGCCATCAGTACTCATCTCTGCTCCTGTCCAATTGGACAGAACAGGGCCGACAATGACCCTGACTGTCATTACGGCTTGTGCAAACTCTTGAGCGGGAGAGGGGGGGGGCGCGTTTTGATTTTATCAACCCTGTAAAAGTTGAACAGGGTTTGTATAACAAGTTGTCATTGTTCAACGTTCAGGCACAAACCCGGCTACATCGAGAGACCGCGAACGCGCCTCTCCTGTTCCCCTTCGGCTGCCAAATACCCCTGAGCCGGCAGCCAGGCCAGCTGAACGATGACATGCGTGTTAGAATATCCATTGACGTGCAAACGATGTCGTACCTTCTCCTGCTTTTTCATTGGCATAGCATGAAAGCGCACAACCTGAGAATGAGATGCGATCTGGAATCGGCCGCCGCCCTATGGAGAGGTTGGCGCGCGTATTGAGGCGGACGCCCCGAGACCCTCGGAGCAGCCGCAGCTGGCCACGACACCCTGCCCCACCCTTGGACGTGAAGGTTAGTGGACAGGATTGCAACGTATCAATACACATACGACATCGCTCGACTCACCTTCAGATGTTCTCCTCGAATGGTAAGCCAAGTGACGGTTATGGCCTCTGTTGTTTTTTACACCGCCAAACGAGTTCCTGTGGATGCCAAAGCCGTCGGTCGGCTTGGTCAACAACACCTCGGGTTCAACGATCCAACGTACCTGGCGCAAACTACCGGCAGTCTGGACACAATATGCTTTCGATCTCGCTCGGTCCATCATTGCCAAAACACTTGTATGGTTGTGCAAGCCCGATCTGGAACGCTTGCGGAGAAAGCCTTGAGCATGCTTTTGTTCCACAAGACGAATCCGGACACCTTCCCGTCTTTGTTTTTCCCAGGCGAACTTTCCATTGGACGCAGGCAGCCTCTTGGATCAGTGGCTGCTCCTATGATCAGCGGCTTGCAAAAGCCATACAGAGACGACTCGGGGAGGGAGAGGAAAGGGGAGAACGATCGCGAGAGCCCACGTCATAAAAGAAATGGCCCCTATACCGACGTCAGGAGATCTACGAGAGGAGAAACAAGGTGAATCCACGCAGAAAAGAGAATGATTGAAGGGAAAATGGAAGATGATGGTTAGCCTATATACTCCATGGAAACTTCCACCCGGTCAAGGCGAGCAAGCCTGCAGAATTTTTGTCACAGTGGCGTGGCATCATCACCATCCCGACACCCACAAAAGCCCACAAGTGTGATGTTCGCGCGTAGCACGCGGTATGAACCAGTACGTGAGGTGAAACGTTGAGGCTATGAGCAATACCAGGCCTCACGACGCGACGATTGGTCTTCGGAGCGAACAGTAAAGCGAATAACAAAGCAGTGCGCCCTCCCGTCGTACATAGGTCATGCCAGCAATGCATGATTATGGTACGATCATGGAACAATGTGAGTAGGTTCGTATCGGGAAGAGTAAAGAGAGCCGGAGGCCTGAGGTTGCGTTCTGAAACCAAAGTTTCCGCGCCCGGTCCCAGTCGGCGAAAGTTACGTCCACAAGAGAGTGTATAGAGAGGTATGTAGACGGTAGACGGCGAGCCGCTGCCAGTCCTTCATCCTGGAATCATGGAACGACGAAAAAACCTTGACCTGTGGTCCTGTGGCGCGTGCGGAGGATCGAGATGACAATCAGTACGAAAGGAGGATCGCAAAGCGCGTCATGATCAACTACCGTAACAGCTTTTGAAAACATAACGTGAACGTGACCTATCATCCAAGCAGGTAATTCGCGATCCACAGGCCTAGAGTTCTTAGCACGACCTTTTCAACGAGTTCCTGAAGCGAATAAGCGAAAAACTCGTGGCCAAAAGTACGTATACGTTATCGTGAGCGACTGAATGTGATTGAATGTGAAGAAAGATAGAGGTGCCCCTAGATAGTAATGTCAAAGAAAACAAAATAGTGAGAACAATAGACCGGCGGGCGCAAAGACCGAAAGTGCTTTCTCCAAACGGTTCCTGAAGACTGGAGCTGTGATAAAAGAGTGGCCGGCCGACCTGGATTCAAATTGGCTATAAGGGGACGGACAAGAGGCACGGTAAGGGGTGAGAGGGGATGGAAAGGGGGAGAGGGAGAGAGCTGGGGGGTACCGGTGTACGTACTATCAGAAAAGAAGGACGGTGATAAGAACAATCAGTATTGGGCGGGAAGATTGGGTAGATTGGGTAGATTGCGGCGCAGCGCATATATCCAATAGAAGTTCACAGGCCGTAATAGCATAAGCGAACCACAAGCTCTGCTGGCCAAGGTAGCACGTACGGCAAGTATGTAAGAAAGGGGCGATGGGTCCAACCTGAACGTTGAACATTGAAGTCGGTACAGTACCCGTGATCAGCGGCGACTACGATGATAACGCAGAGGATAATGCCGTATGCTTACTAAACGTACCCCAACGAAGACAACACGACCGGTACTCTGACGCTCAGAATGACGGACTGTTGACATGATCATGAGTCTGTGCCAGTGGTGGAACATCAAGGGGGTGTTACGCCGCAGAAGAGCCTTAACACACCGCTCGCGCACAGGCAGCGGGCAAATAGAAGCATCCAAAACGTCCAATATCGTTCGATATCATCATTCGACGAGAAAAGGAGCAGGAGCATTCGTTGGAGGAACCTAACCATCGCGACCCATGTCAATGGTATTTAGTCTGACCATACAAGCAACGGGAGCGCAAGGGTGGAGTAGGGTCCAACTACCGAGAAATTCCGCCACTGACCACTGACAGTGACGTCGGCAGAGAGAACACATCAGTCTCAACCTTCTAGTAGCGTCGGTTCCGTCACCGTCACCAAGAGGCATAAATCGCTCGTCGGTCCATCCCGCGAAGGTCAGTCCAAAGCTCCATGCTGCATACGCATTGTGCATTGTGGCGGGCGGGCTTCCCGGGATATATCAATCACGCATTACCAGGCTTGTACGTACGTACGCATGTACGCTTGTTGAATGAATTGAGTAAATGGTTGGAGTCGGCGAGAGAACGTTCGAACAGATGCTGTCTGACGGCTCTTCTCTCCGTTCACGGAATCGGGGAGAAGAACTTTTTGAATTGCAGAAGGTCAACGAAATGGACAGCTCGGAAAGGGTGATAGAAGGGCGAGGAGAGGCAGGGGCATCCTCGGGGCCGCCACAGAGGTGGGGTCTTTGCGAGACTTCGCGTCGGTCGACGTGCATTTTTCAGCAATGGAATAGACATGTCCGCAGAGGACAGGTAGGGCGTACACCCGCCGGCGTGTTACGTGCGGTGTTTGTTTGAACACTCGAGAAACATACTGCGTGCGTGAGCGACGTGCAAACTGAGAGCTATGTATCGACGACCCGGAGGAAGATTGTACCGCGGGGTTTGGGGTCACCACCATCCGGAAATGAGACTACCGGGGCATGAATTGTCTCTGTCATACGGTCTCCTCAGGACCAATTCTACTGTCTCGGAGTCTAGGAAGAATCAGCCTTGCAGTGTCTTTGCTTGACTAGGATAATCCACTCACCAGGTATACGGTGACATGAAGCAAGACATCTACCAGCAATAGCCGTACGGTTGTCGTAGCACCCTGATTCATCATGCATCAGCACCGGTGCTTACTGGGCTTGATTGCGAATATCCTCGCCAGCACTACTGGGACTAACACAGCGAAGTACCTGAGGGAGGAACGGGGCTTTGAGGTGGCTCGAGATTCACTACACAGCTCGCTTGAGAGAGTGAGACGTTCACTGGCATCGGCGGGTTGTGATCGCAACGACGGTGGCGTTTTGAATCAATGGTTCCAAGGACTCGGAGGCCGAGGAGAAGATCAAAGATGGTGTCCGGCGGGGAAGAGGCATCGGTGGGAGTGGGTATTGCATATATCGTACACAGCGGAACGCGATGTCGACGACAAGCCCTCGTTTCGCGTTGGTCGGCTACGAATCCTACGATGAACTTCGGACGGCGGAAGTAGTGATGTTGGGGGTGGGTGCAGTTGGTGGTGGCTGTCCAGTATCTGTAGGAAGGCTGTGTCAGTTGTTTAGCATTCGACGCATTCCAGACATGCCGTTACATTTGCTTGCAAGCCACAAGCAAGCAATAACGGACGAGAATCTCTGAATCATCCTTCTTGCAAAACACGTCCGTTCATCTGCGGCTATTCGATTGCCTGTGGCTTGTGGCTTGAAGCGCAGAGGGAAAACATTCCCAGTGGTCCTCAGCTCCCATTTTGCAGAGCAATACAAATCCGCGGAGAGAATGGTCCTATGATCAGCTCCATCAACGCTCGTCATGGACCTCCTTGGACGGAAGAGCCCCAGCGTTCGGCTCCATTGAACGACGCAACATCCGGGAAAGGAAAAGTAGAAAGAACAAAGAAAACGTTGCTTGAACTATAATATCAGTCGGGAGCGACAGACGCGCCTCAGTCAAACAGAAACGTCCAATGACAACAGGGTGACAATTTCAGGACGTCTTTCAAGATCAGGAACTGACAGAGCGACGACAGATACGCGTCTCAAGCCCAACAAACGCACCAAAGGGAGTTTCAGGGACAGTGTTTCCTTTGAAAGTCCGGGACGAATACGAAAGCGATCGAGGGTATTCCATCTGCGTTTGTAAACATGGGCAGCGGCGAGGGGATGATTTCACCGTCGCCGTTCTCCCGTTTCCCCCCTGTGCTTAGGCTTCGTACGTTCAGGACCCTGAATCACAGCTACACGACAGAACGCATGTCAAAAAGGGGATACCGACGTTTGGGAAATCGAAAGAAAGGAAGAAGGTTAGCCTCATGAAGCTTGAAGGGCCTCCCAAAGGTTCTTTCAAGTTCTCACCGTGCACGTTAGCTCCATCATGTTCATCCATGACATTTCTCGTGACACTTGTAACAGCAACACCTAGCGGCAAGGGTGTTGGATACAGGCAAGGCCGGACAAGAGAATTATACAATAATACCGTTGCAAACCATGTCGCGAACTCACCTCCTTACAAACTCCGCGTCTGATGCACCAAAGCAAAGGAGACATACAGAAGCGAACTGACTGCGATTGATCAGTCAAGCATTCCACGTTTTGTCGGTATCGTCACGGTACGCAAGGTGAGAGAAAACACGTTCGGACCCGAAGAGAAATGTCAGATAGAGTGTTGTCCCAACAATGCGATAGGTGCGGGGGCGAATCACTTGATGGGATACGTCGAACCCTCCGAGAGAGATGGCCAGCCGTGCCTTGTGAACGAATCTGGAGTTCGAGTCCAGCGTACTCACGCGGATAGTTGTGTTGATAAATGGTCCTGTTCCGTGGAAGGGATCGATGTCTCGTGGGGCTCGTTCTGTCAGCGTAGGTTCATACGAGGCGTTCATACAACATGGAGTTCAATATGTGGCGCAGGGATATTGATGCTGCATATCGCGGCCGTCGTCGAGTTTTCCAGATGAAATTGCATTGATCTCGAGGGGCGAAAGCCGGGAACGCGTCGGCCGGGGCAGGAGCCGCGTCCGGCCGGCCAAAGTTCGCGTTTGCTGTTCGCATTTGGCTCGTGAACGCGTGAACACTCGATCGCGTTTGAAAGAAGCACGGGCATCGTCTGTCAAATCGACTCCGTGGTCGGGCCCGCCCGCGCGTCTGGGGACAGCAGCGTCGGGGTGAGACGGATATGGTGATCAGATGTCTCGTTCGAGGGCGACGGCTTCCCAGGGGGGCAGCCACAGGCCAGGTGGCTACGAAACTGTCGATCGTTCTGCTTGATTTGATGCAAAGAGGAAGAAGACGTTGAGAATCCTTCTTCGCGTGCACTGGCCGCGTGCGTTTGGGGATGATGGGCGGATTTGCATACAGTGTCGACACCTATGTTTTCTCGCTCCCTGACGGGCGTGATGAAATACTGTGGGACGAGACGTAAGGGAAAGTGTTGAATTGATTTGCTTGCCGCTCAGGACAGTATGACAGCGGGCGAAAGAGGCAGGAGTGGGACGCGCCTTGGGAGCATGGCACAGAGAGAGGTAAACCGGAAGGACGAGGGTATGATATTCGCGAGCTGGGAGATTCGCGCCTGGGAGATCTATGGTACAATTGCAAAGTTTCTTCCCCGCAGCACGTCGATGGCGAGGTGGACGACGTCAGGAGGGAATTGAGGGGAACGCACTGCAGAGAAGCGGCGGCCGAAACGGGCGAGCAGTGATGGATGATGGATGAGATACGAGATACGAGAGCAGCTCGCGCGAATGCACTCGCTCAAAACGTGGGCCCGACGTCGATGCTCAACGTTGCAACTCTCGCCATTGCTGTTGCTGTTCACCCGGTGTCAATGCGCTGGGAGTTGTGCGGCGGGATGCGCAGAAAACACGCATTGACGAAGAAACACGAGTCCGAACGCGACGGTCCTGCCCACGGACGCCGGACGGGATGGGCGGAAGGGAGGCGAGAAGCGAAGCGAAGGACGTCCCAAAAAGGAGAGATTGTGATCAGAGGCCCGCAGACACGGGCGCAAGCTGCCTGATCCAGAGGGCAGGTATTTTGAGGGGTGGTGGTTCTGCGTGGGAAGACGACGTTCTGTGGAAGGGTTCTGGAAGGGGGGGGGGCAGATCTGTGTTTGAGAAAGATTGGATCTTCCTCGAGAAGCGGGGTTGATTTGAGATCCGCTGGGGCCGATGGGGCAAGCGATTGACAGTGTCGGCTCTGGCGCCTCTGCAATGTCACTGGCAGAAGCAGAAGCAGAAGCGGACAGTGACCGTCAGTGACCCGGGCCAGTACCGCGTCCAGCCTGCCGCGCCCTTCGCCGCCAGTGGACCAGCTGCCAAGGGCCATGTTCATCTTGATTTATTCCCCTCATAAGTGCCCTTCGATTCTCCGTCCCTTCCTCTCCCGCCATGCTCGATCATAGCTCCCTCTCTGTCGAGCTCCCCTACCCTGTCCCACCCTACCACCTCGCTTCTGGCTCCCCGCACATCGTCTCCCCCGACCAGGCCCGTCCCCGCGCCGGATACTTCATCCATCCCGGCTCTCTCGGTGCCATCGACGCCTTCCTCGCCGGCCAGCACGCCAACGCTCCCGCCAAGCTACCTCCTTCGCCGCCCCGCTCGCCGGATTCAAGCCACACGCCCCACGTCCCCGCCGGCCGCGTCCCGTCCCAGTCGCCGACCCTGTCCCCATCGCCCCTCTCCTCATCGCCGTCCTCGGGGCAACCGACGGAGCACTACCAGTATGAAGAGCTCTCCCGCCCGCACTACGCCGAATACGACCGTGCCGGATACGACCGAGCCATGGCCCCGCCGTCCGACCGCGAGCTCGGCTACTCCAGCCACGGCGTCGGCCACCGCCCGCCGCAGCTGCACCACATTCTGACCGGTGCGTGATCCGTTTTTCGTGTGCTCTCCCTCAGCGATGGCCAACGGTGCGCAGGTCCCTTTTCGGTCTCGCCGATCGCTGCGTCGGCGGACCCGATGCACTCGGCGCCGCCGCCCGCGTTGCCCGCCGAACGCTACTCGTTCCCGGACGGCCATCCGACGCTGGAACGGCGGCTGAGCGAGCCCATGATGCGCTCAATCTACCAGCCCTCCCAAGGTGATAACGGTAATAATTCATCTAATCCATTCGGCTATGCGACGAGCTCGCCGAGCACAGTGAGCACCATTGTTCCCCCAACCCCCCAGTCCCCCCGCCCGGGCTCGTCGCATTTGGCACAGGGGAGATACCCAGGCCATGCCAGGGTAGGCAGCGACGGCTCGAGCGGGACAACCAGCTCGTTTCCAACAAACGACATGTGGCTAAAATACCCGCCCCAGTCCCAGCCAGACGAGGCCGTGTCCCCCACGCTGGAGCCTTACTACCAGCATCAACAACGTGACATGTACGAACCCGCTCACCATCCGGCGCCCAGCGGTATCGACCTTGGCGAAGAAAGGCGCGGCAGCGTCAGCGATGATCCCGCGGACAGAAACTATGCGTCCAGCGGTGACAGTGCCGCGGCCACAGAGAAGGACAAGAAGACCTATTCCTTCGTCAGTCTGCCCGGCAACGCGGTCAAGAAGCGGCCCAGGAGGAGGTACGACGAGATTGAGCGGCTCTACGAGTGCAAGTATGTCCTTTTCATCTATGCGGATATGGCACCCGTCGTCCTGACACGCGTTTCCAGCTTTCCCAATTGCAACAAGGCCTATGGCACGCTCAACCACCTCAACGCCCATGTCACCATGCAGAAGCACGGCCCAAAGCGCAGTCCGCAAGGCAAGCCTTATCTCCCATTCTCTGTTTCGTTTCCTCTCCTCACATTTGTACAGAATTCAAAGAGCTCCGCAAGCGATGGCGTCAGGCAAAGAAGGAAGCCGAGGAACTCGAGCGAAATCGGGAACGGAATAGCGTCGCCTTGCTCGCGGCAGCTTCCTCTTCTTACCCTCACCATCTCTCGCATCAGCATCAGCACCCGCACCAATCGCACCACGGTCATCGCGGTCCCATGGCCTTTCACCCCTCTGCGCTGCAACAACAGGGCATGGTCAACGCAAGCCCGATTCAATTGTACTCGACTACCGCACGGGGATACGCCCAACAAGGTCCGGCGGGACAACCTTCCCCTCCTCAATTCCTCGGTGGTCCACCGCAACCTCCGACATCTTCTCAGACGCAGAGGCACTCATTAGACATGTCCCTTCCTCCGTTTGCACATCACGCGCAAGCCCTCGAATTCGGTTCAATGCGCCGCGGTTCCGTAGGTGACTTTTCTTCCCAGGCTGCATTGGAATCGGGTCACGCTGTTTCTCCCACTCCTGCTGAAAGTGAAGGCGGCGTTGGACCCATGCGGCCTGGTAACCTGCGTCGACGAGTAAGCTTGGCCACCGTCGGTCATCCATACTCGAGTTCGCCTTTCACTACCTCGCCGAGTATACCTAATCCTTCCGTTGCACCGGCACCCGCTATCCAATCTGGTATGCCCGGGACCCCACACCATGCGAGACCCACGTCGGGTGTGTATGGCGGATATGGGAATGTCGGTCTGGAAGGACGGTTTGGGTTACCTAGCTCGACGGCGCTCGGATACGCATCGTCCAGGCCAGATTACCCTTCTCGATCTCAGGATGAGCTCGGGTACCCATCTTCGCCTCCTTCACAACGCATGCAACACCACGAAGTAGAGGAATACTATATGCCTGGTCCATCGACGCGATCTCAAGGGCTCCATGGTGCCGGCGACATAGATGTGATGCGGACCGGTGCTGCGGCTACTTCGTATGGTTCGTACGCCAGCGAAGGTGAAGAGGGTTTGTTTGCCGGTGGGACGAGCTTGCCGCCGATTGAAGCTATTCACCACGGGCAGCAACAACACCAACACTCAAGGGACGCGGTGACGCTCCCTCAATCCGCGTACCATCCTACTGCCACCGCTGCTGTATCTTCGTACCCTTACGCTCGTGGACCCGGTCCTACGGCTTCCTTTGACCCGAACTCTCCTCCCGAGTCTTCCCACCCTCATCCACAGGGCACGACGACGTCAGAAGAAGGTGAATCGATATTTGCCGCCCCCGTCAGCTTGGGTCATAATAGGTTGCCCGAGAACAGCACACTCCTGACGCCCTTGACGTACGACGTCACCGGGGAAGCTCAGAGACCTGGGACGGGAAGGAGCGATACTGGTGGAAGCGTGCAAAGCTTTGGAAGCAGTGGTGGAAGGGGCGACGAACGGGATGAGTGGCGGTGAGTAGCTTTCGTGTCGACACCGCTGGCCGTCTCGCGTCCTCTACCCCTTTGGCCTTCCCTCAACGTCTGCTGTCGAGCTATCGAGGAGCGGGACGGTGTACAAACATGATCGACAGCAAGACAATCACTCTTGGGCTCTCGCTCCGGCAACGCGTCGGACTCCACTACGAAGCAGACCTCTCTCTGCGAAGCCTTGTATATAACTCACCCCCTATTGCGACTATCCTACAACCCCCTCGTCCACCTTGTACTTGTACCTCCTACCCCTGGATCTCTCCTCATCGTCTTGGGTTACATGGCCGTTCGTTCTCGATCCCGAAACCCGTATCTGTCCTCAGTCGCTTTGCTCTGCGTATACATGCAATCAATCTGCTGCCCCTCTCCGGCTTCCCCCCTTACTCTACTACTACAGCTCGCCGTCTCTCCTTGGCGATGATTCAAATTGTCTGTTGTTTCCCCTATCTCCCCCCGCCCACATCAGTCATCGGGCCTCCAGTTCTGTACGATATCATATTACTGTAGTAGTGCCTCCGCTTTTTGGTTCCCAAATATCCCTTTTCCCCTACATTCCCCCCATTGTATATAGTTCGCCCCCATTATAGTCGGTCCATTACCGTATACCGGATGGTCATGTTTATTACTTACTACCTCCCCCTTTGCTACTACTACAGATTGGTTATTTCAGATTAGGATCCATCAGTACCCCTTTCTCCTCCCTTCAAGTACTACGTTGTGCCCCCCATTAGCCCTATTGGCCCAACTCTAGCATACTACTATCATACAGGTCCTAAACCGCAATTTTTATTCAGGCTCATGTTCTCCTTGTGCATACATAGTTCGATCTTCTACGCGTTTGGCGGTGTACATGTACCACTACTATAACTTCGGGACAATCGTTTGCCTCAGGCTCTCCTTCGCGGTCGTCTCTTGAATTTGTGAATCAGTTTCGGGTCGAGTAGAGTACCTTAGAACATGTACAAACGTACATACTATATAACCCAATTGCACTTATGTTCAGTCCATATGCACCTCCATCATCCTGTCATTATGGCATACGGGAGCCCTGGCAGCGGAACAGAGAGCTCCGAGCCAAAATCTATCTATTATCTCGGATTCTACTGCGCGTCATTTGCATCATTGCATGGACGTACGGACCGCACCTGGAACTTTCTGTCAGCTTGTTCTGATGCATCGATTGAACATTTATAACATACTGTGAGTAATTGTTGCGCTCATGTCCGACGTTGGTTCGGTGCATCTATCCGTTTCTTGAACTGCTTTTTTTTTCTCAGGAAGAATCTTGCTGTGGAGAACGTCTTCCCTCCAGTGTCTACGACGCGTCAATATCGCATGTTCTGTTTTCCCTGCGTTCGGGTATAGCTTCCGAGCCCGGGCCAAGGTCATACTCAAGTGACCAAACGGCCGTTCGCGATGTCCATATTGTGATAAAGAGAAAGCTTAAGAACGCGCTGTGGGGGTTCGGGGGCACGGAATGCGAAGGCTCCTTTTTGCCAAGTTTTCACACACACCGAGTTCTCGGACTGCATTGACACGACGATGCAAGTACTTACACCTTTTCCATGAATCAGACGAAGAGTTCTGCACCAACAAGACTCGGGCAGAAGGTGTTCGATTTCCCCAGATGATTGGTATATATAGCCCATAGGGATCGAAGAGGAAGAATTGCCCAGGCTTTTGGGGACCCCGCTGCTTCTTCTTGGGTTTCCTGGCTTCTTCCATCATTGTGGTTCTTCAACTTGCTTCTTTTCTCAGTCGGATGGATGCGTCTCCTCGCGTCACGCGTCATTCAAGTTCCGGTACCCAGTACCGCGTGCGAAGCGTCTGTGCTTTCCCGTATACTGTCGGAATGAGACGAGTAGAAATGCAATGAATGACGGAAGAAAGAAGGGAGATACCGTTCCGGGACATGTTCTGTTGGTTATGACACGGGCCTTCGAACTCTCTGGTATGATGAGACGTTTCGTGTCATGTCATTCATGCGCTATTATGAGTTCGAGGTTCTCGACATCTCGAAATCGCGGTTGATTGAAGTGAGGATGGGTTGACGATGAGGAGGTCCGTGACCACTTGGACGGCTGATACTCAGACGTATATCGAGCTCTAGTTACCGGTGTTGGCTAGCTTACCAGTCAATGATCAACATTCAAAGTTGAACGTTGAACGTTGATATCTGAGAAGCGAAACGCCTCGGCTATCCCTAGGTATGCCTTGGAAGCGTCTCTCCAGGTCTCTCCCTGTTCTACAATGTTTTCCGAATTTGTATGTCAGAATCCCACACACCACGTTCTCTGACAGTGAAGCTGAGTACGTGAACGCATATGAACGCACCTGACATATCATGAGACAAGACGCAAAGGGGACATCTCCGAGACGGATATGCGTTTGCCCTGTTTGCCCCCTCCAAACCAGTCTGTAGTATAATCAACCTCTCCGTGCGTAATCGCAATTTTCAGAGAGTGCTCACCGGGCTGAAGCTTACTGACATACTATCGCTCGGAATCCAAGATTGCAGCGCATATACTAGCTGTATACTAGCACGTCCGCCTCAAACTTCCGAATCATGATGGCCGACGAATAGCCCTCCTCCATTTGTTTCACATATTCCGCGAGTATCGTCTGCGTCTGTCTGCGTCAATGGCCTGAAAGTCGGTTGACCCAGGGTAGCCCAGGGTTGACCGAAGTCACCGAACGTTCGGTCAAGGTTCGGTGCCCGTCGCAGATATCGATTACAATCTTGGATGGATTGACACACGGCCAGCAACATTCCATAG
>JSYW01000230.1:0-12025 GCA_000787475.1 Lentinus polychrous | reverse complement strand
CCCCAGACTTACCCAGTGAGATGCATTGAAGGATGCAAGTCATGAACTCGGCTATTCGTCGGTGACTGGATGAAACTGATGACGTCACTTTCTACCGGTCATCTTCACCCAATCGCAAGATCCCGATCGGGCAAATGCGACTTTCTCCACGTCTGTTCGCTCAGTTCAGGATGGCTTCTGCAAACAAAGGTACCGCACCCATTCAGCGTGCATCCGCAGAACGTGTGCAAGAGCTCCGCGAGTCATTGGCAGAAATCCGAGCTCGCGTGACAAAAGCTGCGGAAAACAATCCGGTCAATAAGCACCCGACATTGGTGGCTGTCTCGAAGTACAAGCCTGCGTCAGACGTCCTTGCTTGTTTCGAGGATGGTCAACGCGACTTTGGGGAGAATTATGTTCAAGAACTGGTAGATAAGGCTGCTCAGGTGAGGTCTCGTTGCCATGTTCGACATGGTGAGATTCGACTAACTGTATTGACGAATTGTAGCTTCCTCAAGAAATCAGATGGCACTTCATAGGCACATTGCAATCTAACAAAGCCAAGACACTTGCTAGTACGCTCGTACGCTTTGCCTTTGTATTAGCCTCCGGATACTGATACATCATCCATTCCAGCAATACCTAACCTACACGCCATACAAACCGTCACATCCATCAAAGCGGCCAACGCATTGAACAAATACGTCCCTCCGGAACGCACGAGCCCATTGAACATCCTCATCCAAGTCAACACATCAGGGGAGGAGAACAAATCTGGTTTACCCCCTCTCACCACTCCGTCTTCTCCCCCGACTGTCAGTGAGGATGCGGAACTCGTGCAATTGGCGAAACACATCATCACCCAATGTCCTCGTCTTCATCTACAAGGACTCATGACGATCGGGTCCATCGAACAATCCCTCGCTGCCGCTCAACTCAAGGAGAACCACGATTTCGAGACGCTCGTTCAGACTAGAGATGCGTTGCAGGAAATCCTGAAAAAGGATGTCGACCAAACGGCGGAAGGACAGCAAGGAAAGTGGGGAGAAGGGGGGAGGCTGTTAATTAGTATGGGCATGTCGAGTGATTTCGAGGCTGCGTTGAGGTATGGGAGTGACATTGTCAGAGTTGGGACGGGTATCTTTGGTGCTAGACCGAAGAAGGAAGAAGTCAAGCCTGCTGCTTCGAGTTAGGTGGGTTATCATACGGTTTCGTCAAGGAGGTAGTTAGTGTTGGCGGGTACTCATGATCTACTGCCTCATTTGGGCATTGTGCAAGTAGAACGTAGGGGCGAATGTATTATACAGAAACCAAAGTATCAAGAAGGACAAGAAGGAGAATCACCAAGCTTTCTTCCGTTCAAGGATGACCAGCTTATCACTCTTCACCATCTCGAACAATTCCCATCCAAGCGCAGCCGTATTCCCCCTCAACAGCTCAATGTTCGGCCTCCACCTCTCAAACGCCTGCACGCTGTCAACGATATCCCACTCCCTCAAGTGGAATTGCGAAGCGGGCGCGATCGAGCCTTGGTCGGTCTCCGCTATGACGTGGGTGATTTGTTGTGAGGATGCGAGCATTTTGGCTGTGAGGTTTCCTGTCTTATTGTAGATCCAATTGGAGGCATTGTTGGCTTGAGGTTGGAGCGAGGGGAGGTAAGAGGGGTAAGGAGGAGCATGTCTTTGCAAGAAGAGGGATGCGCCTGTTTGAGCGGCGAGGTTGGAGATATGGACATGCACTGAAACAATGGCAAACTCGTTAGCAAGAGTTTAGCGATGTGTTGAACCAGACTACGAACCGTTCTGTTGATCTGCAAAGAGATCATTGAACTTCGTAAGGGCCACTCCTCCGGGATAATTAGCTATCGATGTGAGAGTGAGGAGGTACGTGATGGCACAGTTGATGGCAAGAAGACCGGCGACTGCGAGGAAACTCAGTCTACCAATCAGAGTTCCTTTGCGACGCGAGATCCTATGTTGAGAATACGGCCACATATGAATATAGCTTCGGTAAGGTGACGTCTGCTACTTACATCCAAGTTGCTCCTCTTGCAGCTGCGGTGTTGAAGACGGGTACGACGTACACGATGAATCGCCATTCTTTGTGCCCGAGAGCGCTCAGTAGAGAGATGAACACGACGGGCGCGAACAGCAAGGAGCGGACCCGGTGGTCCACGAGAGCTCCTACCAGGGAGAGCGGGACGGCTCCCATGAGGAGTTTCGGAAGGAACGAAACGAAGTATGTGTGAGGCGGGGATACCTTTTGTGAGTAGATGAGTTTGGTTGATTCGAGAGAGAATACTGGAATGAAGAACTTACGCCCCATTCGGAGCTCTTCCCTTGGACAACATTGAAGTAGATTCCGTGCAATTCTGGCCAGAGAGGCCAATCCTCCCATAAATACGAATCGACAAGAACGGTCAATGCTACAACAGACCTATTAGATGTTGCTATACTCGCAAAGCCCAGAGCACAGGTAAATCACCTATGGAAGCCAAACCGGAAGCAATTCCAACTTTTAGCAACTTCTTGAAACTTGTCGTTCCGGAAAGTAGGGATTGTGCCGCGATCGGGGCAAGAAGGAGCGCAACCTCGGCTCTGAAGACAACAGCAGTGAAGGTGAGCAGCGCAATCGCTTTTCCCACCTTTGGCGGGGCAGCTTCTGGCTTGTTCGGATTGCGATTAAGAAGAGTATACGAAGCAATATTCACTTGAAATCATAGTCACTGATGTCGCCCTCCTGGGATGCAGATGAATAACTGAGTTACTCACCTGGGATGAGAGCGAACATATTCGGCAGTGTCCTGCCCACCCAGAAGGGGAGATGAAATTGCGAACATGTCAGCAGAGCAAACAGAAGACCCGCTGGTCCGCCGAAGCGACGTGCGGTGGCGCGTCTTAGCATGCAGAAGGTCAGGCCGTTCAGAGTGGCAAGCACCAAACGGACTGTCCGGGGGAAATGTGATTAGTGGGATCACACAAGCAACTCACGTCCAAGGTGGGATCAACGTACTGACTATCTGGAGGTCAAATTTGGAGTGTAGAAGATCGAATCTCTCGGCGAGATGGATCGCAGGCGTAGAGATCCACGCGAGCAAGATGCTCCCAATGAATGTTCTGGGTACAGCGCCTGGGAAGACGAAATGATCATACTATGGCATATCTACCTCAAAATTGCTTCGTGATATAGCCAATATCAGTCACATACATTCTTCAGTGCCTCTGGAGATGTCCCGTATAAAAGAACATCATGAGTGGCATGGAGGTTGAAACTTTCTTCGACTTTGGTGTATGGGGCAAGTAGGACATGACTCCAGCATGTTGCCAGGATCAAGATATCTAGAACGGTACTCATATCCACTACAGCATAGGGTAAGTGTGTAAGTCACAGCAATTCCAACGAACAATTGCCTGAGACTTGGAAAGTTGGGTGGACGTGCTCATAAAGAAAGCTTCGCGGGGTGATGCAAGGGCGTTCCGGCGTCGTCGATCGCGTCGCTGAGAAAGGCAAGTATTGTTGATGCACACACGGTGCACGTGAACGTCGCGTTGCTTGCGGTTGTGTACGCGCGCGACGCGAGGCGCAGGCACGGTTGCTCCACCAAGTTGAACGTTGAACAGTATCCCACCACGACCTCAACACACCTCACAGGCGTTCGGACACCATCTTTGCCGTTACCCATTGGTACCCATATTCAATTAGGCGATGTCGCAGAACCAATTGAACGCGAGCTCGTCGTCTGCACAAGCGAAGGAGCCAGCAGCTCCCCCCACCTCCGCACGGAGGCGTCTCCTTCCGGAGCAGATTGCTGCCCTTCAGGCTCTGTTTGAAGAAAAGAGCCATCCCTCGAAAGAGGAACGCGGCGCGATCGCATCAGAGCTAGGCTTGTCAGTCTACAACAAATTGTTTCCTTAGTAAATGCGTCTCATTTGACTGTTTTTACACCGACCTTAGGGAACTCAAGTCTGTCAATGTCTGGTACCAAAACAGACGGCGGAGTGCGAAAAAGCATGCTCTAGCTTGGAAACCCCTGGATGGTCATCAAAATATCCAACGGAGAGCGAATCCGATGAAACGCTCTGGGAGTTTACTCTCCCGTTCCTCCTCCCTTTCTCTGGATCGTATTGCCACATCTCGAGAACGTCACGACGCTGCATCTTCCTCCTCATTACGACCCCTACGACCCCCGCTGTCTCCCAAGAAGAACCGCATTCATCATTACGACTCATCAAATGACGACCTCTGGGAACACATACCTTCTTCTCCCCAACATCCACCCTCATCCCCAACTATGGAAACTGAGAGACTATCTGCTCTTCCTGCAACCTCTAAACGCTTGCGCTCCCTTGAATGGGCATGCGCAAAAGATAGAGTCGAGAGACGGCGAAGCGGACCAACCGAGGATAGTCCTCCAAGGAATCACAAAGAGATTCCTGGTTCGTCCTCCTCCACGAAGACTGCAGCACGCACTGCTGCTGATCATACCGCTACCTTCCGTCCTGTTCCTTCACATCCCTCTTCCAAGCCGCGTAGGTCTGCACAGGAGATGAGCTTTGATGAGGTGATGTCGGCGATGGACGACATGGTTAAGGACGAAGGTCATGATACTGATACGGACTTTGACGAATTGATCACGCCTAATGCTAGCCTTACCTTAGCATCGGACTTTACTACCCCTAGTAGATACTATAACACCCTGAATGGGAAAGAGAATGGTGAGATGGCAGATCAGTGGAAGTCTCCGTCTTTACCTGCCGAGCATGAAGCGGCCATGGCGTTGCTTGGGTTCAAGTCTTGACCTGTCTTGACTGTACGGTTCGGACTCGGTGCTGGATGGATTTGGTTTCCTATTGTATGTACTTTAGCACGAGTGCAAGTACCATCATCATACTGTCGACTTCTGCCAACTCCGCGTCCTCTTGTCCCAACTGGGCAACTTCGACTTCGGTGACACCCCCGGCGCGATCACGGGACCGCGTTCTATTTACTCCGCGGGTATATGTGTAGCTGTACAGACTCTCACTGTGCAGCTCACGACATCGGGAAAGTCATTACAACCAGCGTAGGACACCATCCCGCCTGTCCCGCCAGTCATTACAGCGATTAGATAGTGTTCTCCTTCTTTGTTTCGTTCAGACAACACTCCACGCTCTCTACATTCATTGGTCACCCCATAACGCTCATTACCTCCACCGAAATGCGCCCACAAACCCGTTCAACCCGCTGCGTCCCCTCCCCACCCGCCAACCCTGACGCAGCCGCTAGCACCTCCCACGACACCGCACATCCTAAATCCGACCAAGAAGTAACTGTGTACATCGCCGAGGCCGCCAAGAAGAAGTCTCGCCATCGTATGACCAACGTGCAGCTCCAGAAATTGGAAGCCTTGTACCAGCAGTCCACCCATCCTTCCCGAGAGGAGAAACAGGCACTCGGGAATGCATATGGAATGTAGGTTGTTCGCATTCCTCCAATGAATATGCGTAACAGCGGTAACCGTAGGACGGCGCGAACTGTTACTGTGTGGTTCCAGAACCGCCGACAGCTAGCGAAGAAGGCCCAGGTAGAAGCTACCGTCCCTGCGACACGCCCCCCTTTGGCTATCGTTTCTGGCCAGGTCAACACCCAACGCACCGCAAACTCGGAAACAAACCCGCCCAAAGCTGGCAAAGAGACTTCGTTCTCTCACTCCCTCAACGCGGTCCCGACGGGTCAACGGAAGCCTAATTTGCTTCGAACTCGGGACCGACGAGAGTTCGTACATAGCAGGACTTCCCCTAGCACGAAGAAGCTTCTGAAGAGAACCCATTCCGCCACTGATGACTATTCTGGATCCATGGGCAAGCGGATTCGCTGCGAGGAGACCGGAAGCGACCGAACCTCTAGCTCTGGTGATACGACGGATGAGGAAATCGACATCATGACAGTGTCCGCAGATGACTGTCACCTTGCCAAAATCCTGTCTGTCGCACAGAAGTCAGTCTCCCGGCATCGACTCCACGAAGTCTCTATCCCGGCGGAATACGGCGCGACATTCTCTCCCGACATCATTCTCGGCGCATCCCTACTCTTGACTTTCCAGCGTTCTGCCTGCTAGCTACCTGCCTTCGGACACACCCTCTTGTTTTCTCTCCTGTGTTTCTCTATTGGGGTATTCTGTCAGGGATCGGCGTACAACCAGTGACTCAATGCGATACATGTTACTCACAGTCGTTGATATCAACTGGCGTCACCTCTCCATCGCGATCCAGCTCGTTCCACAACCAGCCCAAACATTGATGGCTGTATGAGCAGATTGTTCAGAGCGTGGCCAAATCCTAACTGGAAGATGTACATCTTCCGAGTGTCCGAGGCCTAAGTTTCCATGTTCGTTCCAACCCCAACCCCAAACTTGTACTTCATCGGTGCCCTCAGCGGAGCTCCGAGCAGAGAGCAAACACAAGACGTGCTCGCTGCCACAGATGACCTTTTTCAGCGAGGGGGTGTTGCAGTCGGACGGGAATTGTACTTCCCGAGGAAGTTTTGCATCACCAGAGGAGCCTAGCTGACCTTTCTTGTTGTCACCTGTCGCAAGGATCCTCTGGTGACCTACATCTCCTTGGACGATATATGAGCCGTTCCAGGTGGTACCGATCGCACGGATGCTCCCCAATGCGCCTATGTTGATTATTTGCTCCTTTCTGTTCGAACCCAGAGCGGTTAGACGGCCAGAAGCATGTAGAAGGAGAGTGTGATGTGAGCCAACGGAAACGTCGACAACACGGTCTTGTAAGTTCTCAAGGATGATGTGGGGGGAGCAAACGTATGGGACTGCACGTCCATTCTCCTTGATAGCACCCAACTGTCCATGTCTCGATGTTCCCCAACCGAGTACGATATTGCGCTTGGTGTCTCCATCGGTCAGGTCTAATGAGATGACAGTGTGATGTAGGCTCGCGGCAATAGTAACAATCTCGACTCTGCCGTGCACGCTAGTCATGGATTGGCGAAGGAAGTCAAATGATAGTACGTGCGGAGATCTCTGGGGTTTGGTATTTCCGTTGCCTAGCGCGCCATAATCGTTGGCTCCAAACGACACCAGAATGTCATCTACGCCATTGCATGAAAGAGCAGCGTAAGATGTCCCCCACCCGGCAGCGATATGCTTGAACGAATAGTTATCCTCAGTTCCTAGATCGAGAGGACGAAATATTGCGCCCCGGTCGTAATCGCCATGTGTTGGTACGTCAGCCCCTCGACCTAATTGACCCCCGGAGGAGTCCCCACACCCCCAAAGCTCTCGACGCCTGATTCCTTGCGACGTATTGCGATCAAGGAGGAGAAGAGTGTGATTAGCACCGCAAGCAATCTGCAGAATGTGCTCTGTACCAGAGGGCAAGGAACTCGGGCTGCACCCGAGAAAGATGCACGGAGTGAAAGTCCAAGCGTCCTCTGTATTGCCCGTCCCCAACTGGCCTCGCGCGTTCGATCCAGCACAGAGAAGTGAGACTGGAGGCATCATGGACATGGCACTGAGCTTCGGAACCAGTGTACCTACTTACTCTGTGGGACATCAAAATATGCGTAAAGTAATCGATCGGAACGGATCGTTCTGATGATGCCAGACAAAGTAATCCTAGTATTCCTGACAAGTGACTGTGTTGGTCTTGGTTTTCTCTTGCCATGGCTGTGAGGCATGTCAATCTGTTTCCTTCTCGAGCTCTGCGGTAGCTACCGGCGTTCTGCAAGGCTCGCGCAAGGCTTGTCAAGACGTTCGCGAGGACTCACAATACTGGTTGCCCCGGCCTACTGACTCACCTCGTCATACGACCATGGATCACCCTTGCAAAGGTCAAACTGTCAATCCTGATATCAGTGGGATCGGTGTCAGGCTCAGTTTCTATCTTCAGAACTTCCTCTTGGGTCTGTGACGTCCACTCGACTTCCATGACTGATGACTAACGAAACTTCTACCAGTGCTACTGGTAGATCGTTCCTGGGAGGACGCCCCTGGAGCTCTGTGGACATTCACGTCGACAAGCTTTGGCCTCACAATCGCCGCCATCGTGCAGGCGAAGTCAGGGAAACTCTCTTTCTTTCAGGCACTCCAGGTCTCCAACCTTGTCTGGTCCGTACAATTCGCTCATCAGATGTCGCGGCATCGCAGTTCATATTCCTAAATCACACAGGCTTGCCAACTTTGGTTGTCTATTGGCATTGGCATCGTACTCTCGCCACAAATCAAATCGCGAGCGCGAAGCCCACGAGAAGATAAGATCGTCGAGAATGAAGGCTAGAAAGACTCAGGGGGCCAAACCAGATGCCAGCGTGAAAGTTGGAGCAATGTGCCAAATGCTATTTACAATGGGGCTGACGTTTTATATCTGGTTAGCCTGCACTCTGATGCCGAGTCGCCTACACAGCTGATGGTTCTCTGAAGGTCGAATCCCAGCGTATTCAACGAGGACGCATGCGCCCCCTTCGTAAAATATGTCGCCTTCTTCGCAGCCACTTTCCCAGCACTGGGATCAGGCCAGAAGCTTTCATTGAGTATCACCTCGGTTCTGACCGCCGTTTATATCTGCGTCACTATACATGAACTCAAGTCCTACTATGTCCGTTGGATAAGTCTCCGGACCAGAGTCATCCCGGGTAGTCGCACTGCCAATGACTCTTCTCAGCTCAGTGAACCCGCCTCCAGATCCGACTCGTCAATTCAGATGCCACTCACACTCAATGCCCCTTCTCCACTGACCGACACCCCCAAGAGACTGGAAAGATCCGCCGCTAACAAAACAATACCTGGCATAGATCATACGGTGAAAGTCGAAGCACGTTCACAGAGCTTCGTACCTATCGTTCACGATCAGCCACGTCCTCGACATCGAAGACTCCATACTACGCGTGTAGATCCTATGCTTCTTGGGATATTCATATTCCAAGTCCTGGTATTTGCCTACTTCATCATATCTACCGAAGTTCTTTTGACCCACAACGCCATGGTTGACAACTCCGATGGAGAGTGGAGCTTTGGGCAGGTGAGCCAATCCTGTATATGCTCAAGTTGCTGTTGAAGTGGGAGCCGAATGTCTTCAGATCCTCGCGCTGATCGTTGTCGTACCATCGATAATATCCGTGGTTCGTGCATTCAGTGAACATGGTTTCTCTGAATTGCATCATCGAAGATGCCTGAAGTCGGCAGCCTGTTTCTCTGCGTAATCTTTGTATTACTAAAGTGAATCCCCGAGGGTATCTTCTCTCCCCGTACATACTCTATTGGTATTGTGTTGCGATATTGAAATGACTCGTGTCATATGCATACAGTACGCGCATTCGGGGTCAGTGCAGTGCGAGTTGGACGGAGTGTTTCCCGTACTCGTCATCATCTGGATATAGATCCTGTAGTTCTTTCGAAAGCGACAACCGACCCGGCTCTTTTGTGTTATCATCAGCGACACCTGTAAAGAAACGCGAGAAAATGGAGGGGCTGCTGTCGAACAGCTCTGCAACTGTCCCATAAGAGACAGGCATAACTGGTTGTATATTCTCTTGCGCCACGTCTGCCAGTCGTGGATTAATGAGGATTACGGGCAGGAAGAAAGTTATAATGCCATGCGTACATCTTGTCCGCCCATCGTCCGCTACAGATGTGTAGAATGGCTGCCCGCGGCCACAAGCGAGCTCATCGACCCCCATATTCATGATCCATTCTTCCGAAGCTCCGCATTCGGGCTACGAGATGATATAAGTTCTTTTTCTCTTGAATGGATGTAAGGATCAAACGGAACTCACATCCCAACCTGTTATGTACCCCATATACTTGAACTTCTTATGGTGAAACACCATGCCTACAAACCACTTGATTCGTTGGCCGTACGGCTCCCTTGCACGCGATTCTTGCAGGTTATCATTCTCGACCCTTTTGCGGCAGAACGTTTCGAGGGTACCACGTATTGCGGGATCGAGATTTGGGCACAAGCCATCAAGCAGAACTACACTTGCATCTAAGAGCTTCCCCTCCGGGGGCATCGGGAGCATCTGTACGTCTGGGGTGTGCAAGGACCGGCATAGTTCCACAATATATATGGCGTTCTCCTGTGCCTCTACAGGCGTGGCGTTTTCATGAGTCATACGCTCGAATCGCGTGAAGATTAGAATGTTATTGAATGCTCTGATGAGTATCGCAGCCGAGTCTGCTGGACGAGTGTCGCGTGGATCTATAATGGGCACAGCGGCGAAAGGGTGGTGAAACAGAGCTTGAAGGTCGTTGACGTTCGATGCGCGGATTGGTGGATGATCAGAACATACGTCGAGTATAATATCTTCAACTGAAGAATTTGGCGAGGCCACATAGGCTTGAACTGCTCCTGGGAAATTGACTGGAGAAGCTGTAATACCCAGACGTCGTGCCATGGCTACAAATACGTAGACCAGAGACATGGGAATGGTTTGTCGACGTCCTTCCGTCAGGAAGACATGCGGGAATTGGGTAAGAGGCCTGTTGAAATGAAGGCCTTTGGGTGACGTTTAACGAGAGCATCCAGCGGAATGATGAGATCCTGACCTGTCGCTAAACTGAAGCCCAAACTGCGCAGAGCGGACCGTATCCGGACGCAAAGGTCCCATAGATTGTAGGCGGGACTTTGAGAGTCGATACACACATTAGATTGCGCAAGCTTCTCCCGGCACTGTTCGTATATGCTATCCAACATCACAGTGATCTGGATAGCAACAAATGGTACATCATTCCACTATAACAGCGATGGGAATGATAGACATGGAAGCATGCACGTACCTCTTTGTTGGAGACGTCGAAGGCGGAAGATAGGGAGGCCAGCGCATCTTCAAACGAGATGCTGTCTCCGCCAGGGTGGAAGACTTCGTTCCATAGTTGAATATTGCTACGCCGAGCGATAACCCCTAATACCGTTCGTGCCCAGAAATTCCGAGGGAGAACGTTCTCCGCACGCAAGCGGCTGTCCTGCGGGGTTGTATGCGCAGTACGACCAGCGAGGTAATGGGGGAGAGGGAGCTGTTCCTCCTGACGGAGTGCATCCCAAACATCGAAGGACAAAGCGGCAAGTTCCCTCGCTCGGTCGTGCCTTCCAGTCCTATGCTCCCTTATCTCATCGAGAAGTTGCAAGGCAAAGCGATCCAAACGACGTCTCTGAAAATACAACAACCTCCAGTCGCCTCCCGCCGCCTCCCACCGTGCCCTTTCGCGTTCTTCAACGCTGTGGATGTATCGGTGCTGATAATGAGGTTTCCAAATGAGAGCCGTTGATGCTGCTACCCGTGTTAGTGAATTAGCTTGCAGTGCGTTAAGGAGAGTTCTGATGCTAGAGTCGTCCTTGCATGTCGCAAGGTGTCTGAGGATCTCGACGTAGAGTTCAACTGGGAGGACGGGTATCGGCATTGTTATCATCGACGGCGACGTCGACCTCCTTCTCAAGATGAGGCCTCGAAGGTTCGCGGCAACGGTGGTTGCAAAGGACGATATTACGGGGCAGATGGTATTCAGTCAGTGATGTCATCTCGATTCACTACAAATGTCAAATATGATTATCTTTGAACTATCTACTAACATAAGTTCTATGTATCGGCTGCAACAAGAAGAGTCAACGACAGGGTAGTACATGCATCACAACGAACCGCTACAGATGGAGATGATAAAGTACGAGTATCAAAGCGAGCATTGTGCAGGAATTGACAGTTGAAATAGTCTACTACATTGATCCATGTACATATGCGGGCTGTTGTTAGATGGTGACAGAAATCATAGCAAGGTCCATGTCATATCCTTTCCTAAGTGGAGATCAAAGTCAAGAGTAAAATGCAAGGAGTGGGGAGGGGTCGGCATGGTCTACTCCGTCCAATCATGGAACATACGCCGACGATGCGCGTCCGCGTCCTTCTTCCCCCACTTAACCATACGCGCAGCGCCGCCGTGCCAGTCCTGCACTCGTCGCTTAGATAGGACCGAAAACGTTGAGCGGTCGGTCCCAACAAACCCAAGTCCGTTGGACTGTATGGCAGAATCCAGTATGACAGGATACCTAGTAAAGCG
>JSYW01000226.1:0-22639 GCA_000787475.1 Lentinus polychrous | reverse complement strand
GACTGTTCTGGGCCGATGTCAAACGATTGCTGATTTCGGACAGTGCTGTCTATATATGGTATCTATACTGCCAAATGTAGTTGCAATACCTATTGCCACGTGTGGCTGGGGCACATGACTACGGTTACCGTTAACGCCAGGCTGTCCGCGTCTTCATTTTTCAACACCTTCTTTTTCCTCCACTTGTAGGGTTGGACTTTCTGACCCGGTATCCCAGCTGCGCTCACTGGAACATCCATTCCATCCTCCTTCCGCAGCGATCTGAATGCATTCAGAATCTCACCTGTCATGAACCAACATGTGGCCGAAGAAATCACCTTCTCTGCCTACTTTCCCCTACCTTACCGTGTCTATGTGTTAGCTGGTCTAGGGATCTTGGCATGGGCAACAAATCTTCACGGTCTGCAAGTGCTGGGCATAGATGCAGCCACCGCGCTTGAACTTGATATCTCGCGCAATCGCATACTTGGTGGTGGCCGATCAACGTCTCCATTGCCAACATCGAGTGGCTGGAAGCTCACACCTGAGCCCAGGCCGATATATGGCCCGGTGTATAGACTGTCTCTCCAATACTTTGCCGTCGTGGGTATATCATGGCTGCTTTACCGATATGCAATGCAGGGCGATTTGGGTTTGGTGGACGTATTCAAGTACATCCCGGCTGTAACTGGCTTGCTGCTATTCATGCTTCTTATATGTCCATTCAACATATTCGAGAAAGAGGCGCGTGATCACTTTCTGCAGTAAGTGTCGCGTGCGCGATACGTAGTACCTGGAGAACTATATTCTGACTGTGCGGTTTCCCTGCACGGTAGTGCGATTCACAGGTGCATGTTCAGCTCAAGAGATCGCCGCGTGTACTTCTCCGACGTCGTTTTCGCCGATATCTTCACATCCTTCGCGAAAGTCATTGGCGATGTATGGCTCTCTTTCTGTATGCTTCTCCCGGGAGGTACCTTGCTTGCGCCGCCGGCGCAGAACGGGCTGTCCCGCTGGATTCTTCCAACCTTGATGAGGTGCGTTGCGTTGTGCTGCTAAATAATGCATGAACGTTGTCTGACTACCTCTTCGAGATAAGTCTACCTTATGCCGTGCGATTCCGCCAATGTATTATTGAATATATGCTCCCATATAACGAGAGCAAACGACCATTGTATAACGCCTTGAAGTATGCGACTGCCTTTCCTGTCATTTTCCTGTCTGCGGCGCAGCGAAGCGTTAGGTCTATTCTGGACGACCAAACTGCTCCCTTCGAGGGACATGGGCTCTTCCGCCTGTGGTAGGTGTTGTGACTGCACTCCCTGTGGCTCCAAAGTCAATTAACCTCCTTCCAGGTTAATGTTCGCTGCTGTCAATTCCTTATATTCATTCTGGTGGGATGTCACCCATGATTGGGGACTGGATCTACTGCGTTCCCGCGTTGCATCCGCGAACAGCCAGAATCGGACCCGGTCACCTCCGAAACGCCTCGTTCTACCACACCTCCATTCCCGCACAGCGCTTCTTCAGCATCCACCCTCGCACATCGTCCCTGATGAGGGACATCCATATGAGGACACGGTGATGCATATATCGACATCTGGTCAAATCCAATACCCATGGGGGCTTCGACCAGTATTGCTGTTCCCCCTCGCATTATACCCCTTCGCGATAGTTGCCGACCTAATCCTCCGCATGACATGGTCTGCGAAACTATCAAGCCATTTGCATTCGTCCTCTGAGGGCGCCATGTTTATATTCTGCATAGAACTGGCCGAGATCCTGAGGCGGTGGATGTGGGTCTTCATTCGTGTCGAGTGGGAGATTCTCAAAGAACCCCTTGGGCGTGCTCGCCCCATTCTCGAAAGTCATTCACCCACTCAAGGCGATCAACCAGATCTCCCCACCCAGATATGGACCTCAGAAGAGGCACCCGAAGAATCCTTTGAAATGATCTCCTCAAGTCGGAGCGAAAGCGCTTCCGGACACGGATGACTGCAGCTTTATCGGCACAGGGACACGAGTTTTAGCGTGGAGCTTCCCTATTAATAGCTTCGGACATGGTAAGTTCGGAGTACCGTCTTAGTCTTCGTTGCCTACACGACTCAATGACACAATACAGGTAACCTCTATTAATGTCGTTAGTACCCTAGTATTCAATGGAACTGTGATGTGAAAGCTCGCAGCGTTCAGACCGGACTCGACCCTCCTTGCAGTAGATGTGAACTGAGTACGACATGCGAATTCCTCGAGAGGGTCGGAACGCCTTCATGGTCTTATGACCAAGCGGCCCAGGTATGCCAATCACATTCCCATATCGACAATGACTTTGATTATTGTATACCTGTGAACAAATTCTGCATAGTGGCATATCCCTGATCCCTATTGAATGATTCAATCACACTGGACCACGAGAAGCTCTGAATCGTCGTCCCGTGGTATAATCCAGCCACGCTTGGCGTAGCTAAACCCTCCTCGGAACATGTCGTACACTAAGGGACTACGGGTGCCTACCACAAGACCAATTGTGTCTGAAACCCCGTCGGAAGGTTTCGCGGACAATCGTAGATGATAACCCTGCACTCTTCGCAGTAGCTCCTGTCGAGAAGCAGCGCATCACGGTCAGCTGATAGCCCCTGCCCTCCTTATCACACGGTCCGTGCCGATGATCTGGATGAAGGAAACGATTGTGCGTTGAAGAATAGCGGCGCGCATTGCACTGCACCGACTGCAGCTGCCCGCCTAAGTGCACATCGGGTTTGTATATTTTATGCGGATCCGCGTTGCATGGTCGCATCGTAGTAAACCGGAAGCCTCAGTACAGGTATTAGAATATCCGGCAACGCGCAGTCGGTGCGAGCGATGGTGAGGGCAGTCTGGAGTTCCTGCGAGTAGAAGTGACGACAGGGTTACCATTTTTGGGAGATGAGATGAAGTAAGTTGTATCGTTATTCACTTTACCCAGAGGAGCTGCCCCTCTTTGAGTTGCATGAGATGAACTCTCTCACCGGTGACCCATCCCAGCCCATCCCACGACCCCCAAAGGTATAAAAGGATGGAGGGGACATGCCCTGTTCTCCCATCTGCCTTCTGGCTTCACCCCTGCGCTATCCATTCCTCAACCCAGTTTACCGTATTTCATCATGGTGAAGGTCCTTGCTATCCTCTATCGTGGCGGTGAAGCCGCCAAACAGGAGCCCCGCCTCCTCGGTACCATCGAGAATCAGGTGCGGGTCGTCCACCGCGGATCCTTTCCAAATAGACTCTAAATAGTTACCCCTTATAGCTCGGCATCCGTGAATGGCTCGAGTCCCAGGGCCATGAGTTCATTGTATGTTGTTACGCACCTTGTTCGCGTCGATGCGCACCTAACGATCCCTATAGGTCAGCGACGACAAGGAGGGTCCCGATAGCGACTTCCAAAAGCATATCGTCGATGTGAGTGTAGCAGGAGTCGTATATACCGTTATGACCCGGTACTCATTCTCTCCTTTCCAGGCTGAGGTTCTCATCACCACTCCCTTCCACCCCGGCTATCTCACTGCCGATCTGATCAAGAAGGTACGCAGATTCGGTTTCCTTCATGCCAACGCACGTGGTTACTGAAGAAGCCCCTATATTGTGTAGGCAAAGAACCTCAAGCTTTGTATCACAGCTGGTGTCGGTTCTGACCATATCGATCTGAACGCTGCCAACGAACATAACATCACTGTCTGCGAGGTTTCTGGATCCAATGTCGTCTCCGTCGCTGAACACGTTATCATGAGCATTCTTCTACTCGTCAGGAACTTTGTTCCCGCCCACGAGGTACCTGATTCCGGTGTATCCTTTGCCAGGAGTCTATTGCTTACCATGGTGATCAATTCACACAGATGATCGAGCGTGGTGACTGGCAAGTGTCCGAGGTTGCCCGTAACGCCTTCGATCTTGAGGGCAAGGTGCGTGTCTTAGCTAGCGCACAGGTCTACTGTTCTGATCAAATGCGGGTGGGCAGGTTGTTGGTACCATCGGAGCTGGCCGTATTGGATACCGTGTACTCCAGCGTTTAGTCCCCTTCAACTGCAAGGAGTTGCTCTACTACGACTACGCTCCTCTGCCCGAAGAGGCCGCCAAGGCTGTCGGTGCCCGCCGTGTCGAGGACTTGAAGGACTTCGTCTCACAGTGCGATGTTGTCACTGTCAACTGCCCCCTGCACGAGGGTACCCGTGGCCTCGTCAACGCGGACTTGCTCAAGCACTTCAAGAAGGTAAGCCGCATTCCTCTATATCCACACTATCTCCTTTCGCTGATCATCCTCAACAGGGTGCCTGGATCGTCAACACCGCTCGTGGTGCGATCTGCGATAAGGATGCCATTGCCGAGGCTCTCAAGAGCGGGCAGATTTCTGGCTACGCCGGCGATGTCTGGAATGTGCAACCCGCACCCAAGGACCATGTCTGGCGTACGATGAAGAACCCTCTTGGCGGTGGTAACGGCATGGTCCCCCACTACTCTGGCACTACCCTCGATGCCCAGGCGCGGTACGCCGCTGGCACGAAGTCCATCCTCGAAAACTATCTCAAGGGCCAGGAGCAAGAGCCTCAGAACGTCATTGTCCAGGGTGGCAAGTACGCTACGAAGGCTTGTAAGTACCGTAAAGCCATGCTTACATGGAAGTCCCATGCTGAACCCTTGTCTCCACAGACGGTCAACGTTAAAGATCCTCTTTATTTGGAAGCTTAGGCGTCACTTCGGAACCATCGTTGTACTAATTCATTGCATTCCATAACGTGTACGATATCTGTTAGCAGTCAATTATAAGTGTAACTTTCATCATCACAACCCTTGAGTTTAATTCCCTCTGTATAACTGGTAGCCCCACGGGCATCTGCTCATCGTCATACCTTTGAAAACATCAGCACAGCCGAGTAGAGGGGAATATCTCCTTAGTATCCACTCGAGATGGATGAACGTGCATTTAGGAATGAGTACTTCTGAATTTAGAGTGTAGTACGTGGTTAATTACACTAAGGCTGACTCGGATTTGGAGGGCTGTTACCGCGGGTCCTAGTACTTCGCCTGTGTTCACAACACTTAACGTAGCTCAGAGTCTTGATGCGAAGTTGTCGTCCAGACAGGGGCCCCTACTTGAAGCTTGAAGCTTGAAGTCCGAGAATATCGGTCACGGTGCAACTTGAAGCTTGAAAGGCGTCGACGCGTCGCGCGTCGTCTCACGTGATGTCATACTCTTACCAAAAAAGGCATGTATGCAGGTTCAACGGTTCAATATTCGCGGCAAGGCCTGCTTTCTCATTCACATTGATATTTTAAGTATCCCCCGTGGCAGCCCGTATCCAGGCGTTGTGTATCGTATAAGTAAAAAAAATTACATTTATTGTCTGACTTACTACTGCCACAGTCCACTGCGATCGTAATGCGGCGAGTTTCGCATGCGGGGTATCATGCACATGAGCGGACTTGGACGGAGAGTCAGTCGGATATTTTTAGATCTCGACATTTGTGATCACTGACCTACCAGGCTACACTTACCTCCTTGCTCTATTTCTCCGTATCCCGGATGAAGCCGCAGGGTACAGCAACTATCGTCGCTCACATGGCAATCCACATCGTAGGAATCCGGAAGATGTTCCTGTACATGGTCTATCCGTCCCACGCCGTTCGAGAACAGGATGGGATCGGGACCGTGCCCAATTCTCGCTAACGATGGCGGGACTGGCGGGCCTTGCTTACAACATACGGCATCTCTGTCACGTTCTATCGTCATCCTGCGTTCACAAATGATCCCTCCCGCGGGGCAGGTACCCATTTCTCAGTGTTCTCACCGGGACACTCGAAAGGGGCGCAGGGATGTCACCAGGTATATATAGCGGTTGCAATCGAGGGAATGGTTCCCCAGTATCCAACTCGCATCTCGCTGAATTCACAACATGCTTCGCACCGCCGCTCGCACTCTTAAGCCACACTTGGCTGCTTCCCGCTTCTCCACTGGCAGCAATCGCGGATTGAAGGTAATTCGCCGTGATTGCGTCGTATTTGACAACGTTCTCACAGTGCGCCCGCTATTGTATAGGTCCTCGCTGTTCTTTACAGCGGCGGTGATGCCGCCAAGCAAGAGCCCCGTCTATTGGGCACGGTTGAGAACGAGCTTGGTCTTCGCCAATGGCTTGAATCGCAGGGCCATGAATACGTCGTATGTATCTGTCACCGCTGCATCTTCATACCTGTCACTTAGTGCTCTTGCTAGGTTACCGCCGATAAAGAAGGTCCCAACAGCGCCTTCGCGAAGCATTTGAAGGATGTCAGTTCAATTCCAGTTGTATCCGTGGTGTTCATTCATTCATATCTGAACAGGCCGATATTCTCATCACTACTCCTTTCCACCCCGGCTATCTCACCCGTGAAGCGTTCGAGACGGTATGCTCAAATCGTACGGTCTATCCTAACTATATCATTGACTTCACATTCATTCCGCATAGGCCAAGAACCTCAAGCTCGCCGTTACAGCGGGTGTTGGCTCGGACCACATCGACCTGAACACTGCCATTGACAGGAAGGTCCAGGTTCTAGAGGTCACGGGTTCGAACGTAACCTCGGTTGCAGAACACGTTCTGATGAACATTCTTCTGCTCGTCCGAAACTTCGTACCCGCTCACGAGGTTCGTCCCCCCGCTTCAGGTTAGGTGGGCTGTTTGATTGACAAGGTACCTGTTCAGATGATTGAGCGCGGCGACTGGAATGTCTCGCAAGTTGCTCGCAATGCCTTCGACCTTGAAGGAAAGGTCGTCGGTACCATCGGTGCCGGACGAATCGGACACCGTGTCCTTCAGCGTCTCGTTCCATTTAACACCAAGGAATTGCTGTACTACGACTACAACCCTCTTCCCGCAGGTGGGTTATGAGTCCCAGCGCTCGGAATCAATACTAACACATTATTTACAGAGGCTGAGAAGGCCGTGGGTGCCCGCCGCGTTGAGACTGTGAAGGACCTTGTCTCACAGTGTGATGTTGTCACCGTCAACTGCCCTCTGCACGAGGGTACACGCGGCTTGATCAATGCTGAGTTGCTTTCTCACTTCAAGCCGGGTGCCTGGCTCGTCAACACGGCCAGAGGTGCCATTTGCGACAAGGACGCAGTCGCTGCAGCTCTCAAGAGCGGTCAGCTTCGCGGCTACGCTGGTGATGTCTGGGACAAGCAGCCCGCTCCCAAGGACCACCCGTGGAGGACAATGAAGAATCCTCTCGGTGGCGGCAATGGTATGGTTCCTCACTATTCAGGAACGACCCTCGACGCGCAGAAGCGATATGCCGATGGCACCAAGGAAATCTTGGAGAACTACTTCAAGGGTCGGGAGCAGAATCCCGCTAACATCATTGTTGGTATCGGCAAGTGGGTTACCAAGGCCTGTGAGTACCCCTTACTGTACACTGTGGGCATAGAGGAGATCCTGATAGATGACTTCCGCAGACGGTCAACGTTAAATATCACCTGCTTGATACTGTGCGGCAAGCAACGTCGAACACCGCATCCGATTGTACCATTCACGGACTTTGTAGGATATGTAGCACTATCATCAGCAATATTACTTCACTTTCCTTCCACAATCCTATGCAAGCGTGATATAAATGCTGGACACTGGGCCTCGGCTGATCGGTTATTCAACTTGCTATGCAACAAAACGTCGAAAAAGGAAGAATCGATATGAAGGTGCCGCGGTATGAACAGAGTAAGAACAGATACTAGGTAATGATACCAATATGACTACAATGGAGACTAGCAGATAAAGATGTTTGTAGCGATGTATACAAGGTATATGCGTAACGTAGGTGAATAAGTTAATCCATTATGTTATTTATCAGTCCCATGAATTGCTGTCCCTCGCGATGCGGTGTTGAGAATGCAGAGCCCAAAGAACGCATGCTCCCACCCTATTCCTTCTTCAACTTGAGTTTCGTCAATTGCTCCTTCATAAACTTCTCCAACTTGGTCGCGTTCTTGTGGTAAAGTGATCCTTCGGCGTTGTACGTCCTACAATTGTCGAACACAAGTTTCGCGTCCTTGACAAAGTCATCAAGGGTCGCATACTGGTTCGTTTCGAGTTTGTGACCCATGGTGGAGAAATCCATAGGGTTTTTTATGACCTCGTAGTAGTCAGGGACGTCCTCTCCGTTGACGGGCTGGAGGAATGCCCATGCAAGCGGGTGACTTTGGAGGTCAGACAGTAGTTTCTCCATAGCGCCGTGCTCTGCGCTCTTGCGATTGGGACGCTTGGTCCTGAAAATAGATGCGGTCAGCCTGAAGTGCGATCTACGGGAATCCACACAAATACTCACAGTTCCAGCATCGCCGGATTCCATCCGCTCTCGCCTGACGAGTTGTCAGCTAGAATCTATACCGAATATAAAGGAGAGACTTACGGAGCCCAGGCACGTCTTTGGGATCGATTTCACCCTGATTGCCTCTCTTCCACCAATCCAAGCCTGGGTACACTATATGGCTCCTACTCTTCTCTCTGATCTTGTCCAATATCGCCTCGCGTTGCTTCGTAAGGATGTCTCTCGTCTGTAGGTAGTCTATCCTTGGCAGCATGGTACATTGCATGATAGTACCGCCTTCGTAATCCTTGATGTACCCGGCCCAGATGGACCGGTCGAGGGTGATGTCCTTTGAGAAACCTTGTTTGCGGAAATACCCCACAGCGTAATTGTCGGCGTAGGTCAGGAAATGGTCCATATTTGGGTATGTTTTGCGGATATGCGCCTTGAAATGGTCCATGAGCATTCCACCGTAACCCTGGAACAGACCGATAGTGTTAGAGAGAATTCCAACGAGCAACGGCAGGTGATATTGCACCTTGATTTGATCCACCGACGCCGTTGCGAAGAACGTGATTTCAGCAAAACCACGATGAGGAAACGGCCTGTAACAAATGCCTCCGACGACCTTATACCCACGTTTGATGATCGCGAGACACTTGGAATTGACATCGTACACCAGGCGGGCAATGTACTCGCGAGGCATTTTGGGTAGCTGTTTCTGGAAGAGGGTCTTCAAACCGGTGAGAATGACCAACGACCGAGGCTGTCCGTCGTTTTCTACCGGGACAATCTTGATGATACCTTTTCGAAGTTCCTCCGCCGAGGGTTTCTCGGGTCTCAACGATGGCTGGAAGTAGATAGGTTTAGATTCAGTAGAGTGCGGACACCTGGAGTGCTCACATTTGCGGAAGCACCGCTGCCGGTATCTACTGTCACACCAGTGGCTAGTCTGTTCAACTGGCTCTCATCCATCTTCTCTTCAACTTTCACATCATGCCCGTTCGCCACATTCGCGGGCACGGTCATCTCTGCCAATTCTTCCTCTGTCGGAGGAGCCACCGATATGGGTGCAGTATGAGCTTTCGACTTCATAGTCGACGCCGACTTTCCACCCGTAGCGCGTCTCCCATTAACACCAGCTTTAGTTTTTCCGTTCTTCCCGCTACGACTAGGGCCAGATTTCTGGGGACGCTGAGAGGACAGAGGTTTTTCTTCGTCAGCAGACGACGACGAGTCTGTGTCACTCAGTGACGATGAGAAGGAATATGATCTCCGCTGCTTCTTTGGTGGCGGCTCGTCTGCGGCGGGCTCGAACGCCTCGCTTAACGACGACGAAGATGAGGAAAGAGGACGTTTCCCTGGTGATGGAGGGCCCTCTTCTGGGCACCGAGTGATTGTAAGCTTGAGTCATACTGAAAAATCGAACAAGAGAATTACCCTGGGGTTCCTGTCCTGGTGGTGGCGTGCCTGACCAGAGCAATTGCCGTCGCAAGGAGTCAATATCGGCGTCTCTATAGTAGAAATCGAGTATCCCTCCTCCCTGCTGTTTTTTTGGTTAGTATATCAATGGCGCATGGTTCACAACCTAGTTCGACATACCTGTGGACAGCAGTCAGTGAATTTCCGCACGGGAAAAATATGTCCTATTCCTCAATGGACTTACCAAAGCAAATTCATCCATACGAATGGCTACTCGCGCCTTCCGGATGAACTCGTCTCTGCCAAGTACGACTTGATCAGCCCCATGGTCTGCTGGTGTATGACCGCATTCGCAGACTTGGATGTATTCCGCATCTGGCTCCTCGTCAAAGACATCCTCCGTCAGCTGTAAGAGGTCCAACTCCTCTTGGAAGTCGCTGTCGGTGATAACACGAGCCGCAACAGGCGGATGGAGGCCGTAACATGGGTGTTCGGGAGGACACCTCATGCAGGGGGAATATCGGGCTATCTTTATTGCCAGATGTTCATCTGAGAAGTGCTTTGGGTCAGTGCCTGTTACTGGATACAGTAGCTTCATCACAATGTAGGTCTGTCTGAGTAACACCGGAGTAGGGTATGTCGTCGACCGTGTGAACAAGAACGGAGGGCCAGGTTGAACTGCTGACGCGAGAAAACCCATAGGCGCATGTGGGCGTCTTTCCATATATGGATCATCACGATCATGATCGGAGGAGTAGTTCGCAAGTTCGTTGCAGCTTGCAGGTTCGCACAAGGCTCGCGGCTTACAATCCTGCTCGACAACGTCTAACCCTACGACGAATTGATCCAGGTGTTAGTGCAGGAAGATATTTGGGATATGACCATGCGCATATAGGTGAATAGCAACCACATGCGTTTTTTTCGTTACTAGTATTCTTGATTCCATGTAGATCGAGGGCACCACCGGTTCTACCATGTTCTTTACAATCCCCAATGGACCTGTGACCTTTCTCAAGTTTCATTCTTGGGTAACCTTTCTCCTATACCCTTTTATTTGCCAGGCATGGATACAGTATGCATCAAGCGGTATGGCCACCATGACGCATTATACTATTCCCCAAGATTACATCGCAGCCTGTGGCTGCACCGGGGCAAGTACGCATTACCCCACTGCTGCTATGAGTCAAATGGCGTATGGCAGTAGTCGTGCATACGGTCCCGGCTGTGGGCGTTGCTTCAAGTTGACTTTGGTTGACACATATGCGCCTGATCCACCATTCTTTCCAAGCGTGGCCAAGACTGTCGTAGTGAAGGTAACGGACTTGTGCCCCGCAGGTGGGAATGGGTGGTGCTCTGCCACTGTAAAGCAGCCAAATCAGTGAGCTACCCCTTCTGCATCTTACTTGCCTGTTGACTGGTTGTATGGCCAGAGGCGGCCAGTTCATTAACTTTGACCTTGCTTGGCCTTCCCCTGCTATACCCGATGACTTTTTCCCATCCAATGTATCTCTCTACGGTGAGCAGTCTTGAACTGAGTTTCCGTCAAACATAGCCAATAAAATCTTCTTGACAGGTTATACGGTACGTGTTCGTGCGAGTCGGG
The DNA here is from genome assembly GCA_000787475.1 of Lentinus polychrous. Taxonomy (NCBI): domain Eukaryota; kingdom Fungi; phylum Basidiomycota; class Agaricomycetes; order Polyporales; family Polyporaceae; genus Lentinus; species Lentinus polychrous. The sequence goes on along the minus strand of JSYW01000226.1, from coordinate 11,322 downwards.
CACCCCTGCCCCTAATTCTTGTTTCGGATGACAGGATTTCGGTGTCTGGAATGTTAGCTACGAGACGGTCTCTTGCCTAGAAGAATGGGAAGGCGCCAAGGATAATGCAGCGCTTGGAAGCGTTGCAGACGGCTCAAGTGTATGCTGTCCCGCAGACCCCACGGTGAGTCCCCATGAGAACCTATCTTAACGTAACGTCACCTCTGTGAATTGTTTAGGGTAATGTGAACGACACCTGCCCTTCTTATTCAGACCAGAATGGTCTTCCGTGAGTGTGCCCCTGATCATGCTCAAGCTTGCACTGAACCTTGATGACAGCCCAGATACAACTACCAGTTCTGCTTTGCAGTACTACGTCGCCTCATATACCCTGGTGCTCCCACTACTTTTGCATTTCTCTCTAGTTTGGTGAATTATATCTTTATTCATCGTAAGAACCCTGTTCACTCAGCTCTTAGTTCTTAATAATCTATGTCACTCTCAATCTATTTACAAAACAAGCTTCCTTAGCTCAGTCGGTAGAGCGCAGGTCTCATATCACGTGACAACTCAACTGAGTTGGTAATCCTGAGGTCGTGAGTTCAAGCCTCACAGGGAGCATTTTTTGTCAAAATCAATCAGACGATATCAAGGATTCATCTTGGATGTCCTGCTTGAATTCCACAGGGTTCCCTCTGGAATCTTTCCCTGTCCGCTCCGGATCCTGTTTGTGCCAACGGGTGTTAGGCACCTGGCAAAGATGTAAGTACTAGTTTCTCTCTTGCCCTTTCGCCAGTATCCTTTTTAGCACTTTAGCCAAATATGCACTTGCATCCCCGACCTATGAGGACAATTACCATGCTCGGTAGTATGTCGACATGATGGTAGCCTCGCGCGACGCTATCCGAATCGTAGTCCGGTAAGTCCCTTGAGGTTTCATTCTTCACTGCACGATGTATTTTTTTGTGACATATAGGTTTGAGACACCGGCGGTTCACCCTGATCTGCCAACAGACCCCAACGCGGTTGAATCAACGAACCGCTAGCCTGAAGCCTGAAGAATGCCAGTGTGGCCACATTGAAGCCGGGGCAAGTACAGTCCTTTGAATCTACAGTGCATGCATATGATAGCTGAACGAACATGCATCACATGCCAGAACAACATTTTGTCAGGCTCTCTGAACTCGAGCATGTGCGCATATCTTCCTATGTGAGCACTCATCAAATCACCAAATCATATTGTACGTTGCCGCATGATGACAGTGGCACTGAGGTTAGAAAGTCTCCGAACTCTTCAGCAGCAGATCGTGCTATTGGAAGTCTGGTGAGTCAAACACAATCTCTGAATGTTCCAGAAAAGACTAGTACTCACACTCCGCACTGTCTCTTGTCGATGGCAGGATCTGTGTTGTCGACGGGAGGCGTGTTAGGACCGCACGGTGCAGGATTGGCAACGGCGGTCGCAAGGAGTGTGGCAATCACGACGAAGACGGCAGTGAAACGCATGTTTAAGCAGACGAAGAACTGCGGTAACGGTAAGTCGTATGAATGTTATAGTGGTAATGCACTGACCCGGTCAAAGTAGCAAGCGAAGGGCTTGCTTTTCTGTCTGATCAAGGCAACCTCTATAAATGCCCTTAGATCTTCATAGGTTGTACGAGGCGCGAGCGCAGATAACCGTCACAATTCCATTCGCGCAACCCATGACCTAGTATCTGCATTCTTCATCAGTCATGAACGCCAATCCACATGCAGGTTGTGCATAGCCGCTTCCCGTCCTGCCCGCAGGAGACCTGGCTCTGCACCACCGCCGATGACAATGTATATAAGGCGTCAGGCAACTATCAATACTTTCCCGTTTGCTCGGGATGGTCGTCGGGTCAACGTACAATTTGTTATCAACCATCTTAAGAGTTCACATATCACGACAATAACATGTGGTACGTAGAAACAGTTTGTAGTAGAAGCCGATGACCGATAATATGTGATGGTTGGTCAAGAGTTGAAAGCATGTCATGCTGCTCATGGTATGTATTGCCTCAAGATCCGACAGTCGTTGCCGTAAGTCAATCATTGTTGGACCCCCCCTGTCGCTCCTCTACATCTGCGGGCGCGGATGGTCCAGGACCGTTTCGTTGTTGATAGGCAACACGTGAAGTTGGAAGCGGCAGCTGATTGCTTAATACTGTACCGCGATGGTTGGTATCGGGTGAGTGTCTTATATAGAGACTACCAATATAACGCTTGGTTTGATATTTGTACAATCGGAATTGTTACAGACTGTTACAATGACTGTCCCCAATCACTCATCGCCGTCCTAGGAGCCAGATGGAGTCTGATGGAGTAGACGTGTTCAGCCCTGAGCGACCCTTACGCATGGTCTCCATACCAAGGGAGATTAGCAGCCCCACACGGGCCTAAGTCAATAAAGTATAGTTAGCAACGCATCCCGTGAGAGCAACTCACACTGAGTACTTACGGGCCGCACTGACGTCTCTCTACGGAGCGATCCTCGAGGTCGACCGGGGCGGTATTGGGGCAGCACGGCATAGGTGTGGCCACAACAGAGGTGAGGAGGAGCGCGACAGTGACGAAGACGGTAGAGAAGCGCATGACTAGCTGGTTAAGGGGTTTAGCATCAGAGGTTGGCTTGAATATGGCTCCAAGTTGATTGCTCACCTTTGCAGGATGAATGCGGGGCTGGTCAGTGTCTAGCTGAGACGACCTCAACGTTTTTATACCGCAGCGCAGATCACTCTCAGTCAGCGTATATGCATAACGAGATCTACTGTTTGCATTGTTATCGCAGCTCTGAAACAGTCCACATGTAGGCCTGACATCGCCTTTGGTAACTAGCAGGAGTTAACATCCCAGCGAGGCCTCCATACCCGGAAGAGTACAATCATGCAAGGCACGTTCAGAAGGTGTTGTACGTTAGGGCTCTACAGCCGTTGGCCGTGACTTCTGAGCCTGTGGGAGCTGGCACAGGTATCCATTCAGTGTTTCTGATCTTGCTATGTGTGCCCATGCCGAATGATATGCCATCTTCAGTTGGTGTGCTGGTCCTCAATGCCAGATATGCACAAGGTGGGATGATTGAACCGTGTTTATAGTCTGGAAGGAGTGAGACAGGAATACTAGACTCATCATTTCTCCAGGTCATCCAACCGCCTGTATCTCACCGAGTTTCTACCGAACCGTTGTTCAGCCCATCTCTTCACGACACGTCCAAGCCCGATCCACCATAACATCAGCCCCACAGCGAGAATGAGAGCAAAGGAAAGAATGTAGTTGAAGAAGTCCCAGCCTTCTTCTGCGTCAACAATACCTTCCTCGGAAGGAGTGGAGGGAGTATCAGTGGCCACGGATATGTCTTCGGCTGGCTTCGCGTCTGTGAAGACTGGGGAATTAGTGGGTGGTGGAGGTGTTGAAGTTGTTCCCTATGTAAGTCGCGCGGTGTCAAGGTATAACCGAAGATAGGATTGTTTTTCGACGTTGCGAGGTATACGACAAGTGACAGGACGAGTGATCCAAGCAATATATCAATAAAAACGGAGGTTTTATCAGAACTGCGCCTACACTCAAAGCTCAGCGTGGGTAGGCACCTCTTTGGCAGTGTCTGCGGTTGTGGCGGGCTCAACTGGGAGCTGAACAAAAAAGGAATCTTTATCAGCAGTATTCGCACCAATGGGGCAGGCCAACACACCTCTCCACACTCGACGATGACAACGTCCTCCAATGGACGATCACTCCTATTGGTGGCGACCGACTCTGTGTATGCAATTAGCTCGCACCCAATAACAAGAAGCAATTCACAGTACCGATTGCCTTGACAATGTCCATACCCTCAAGTACCTCGCCAAAGACGACCTTCAATATCACGTGAGTATGGTGATCATCGGAGACAATCCCTGAGAAAACCTACGTGTTTGCCATCGAGCCAGGAAGTTATCACAGTAGTAATGAACTTGGTATCGGGATTGTCAATAATGCCATCAATCAGAGTCAAGGGGAACGGGTACTCACGAATTGCGAACCTGTATGATAATATGATACAATAGTGAGTACTCTGTAACTGCTGCGCGACGGGAGACTTACCATTGGTATCCTTGCCCGCGTTAGCCATGGACAGAAGACCGGGTTTGGTGTGGCGGAGTTTGCTTCATGGAATGCATGTCAGTATACGGAGAACGCGGATGGTATGGTATGCGTGCTGCTTACAAGTTCTCGTCTGCGAATCGGTCGCCGTAGATGGACTGCACAATAGTTGTTTCAGGTCAACCTGAGTGAAATTGGAGTGAAACGTTACTGACCTTGCCTCCGGTACCATCACCGCGAGCTGCGAAGGACATCAGTTCACCTGTAAGTTTGCAGACCGCATAATCACAAGCGTACTGAAGTCGCCACCCTGGATCATGAAGTTCTTGATGACACGATGAAACTTAGAGCCCTTGTATCCAAATCCTTCTTCCAGTTTCGTGCCGTCCTTCTTAACACCCGTGGCCAATGCACGGAAATTCTCGACGGTTTTGGGAACGGTCTGGGTTGGTGAGTTAGCATGGACCAGTAAGTTGGTAGCAGGACACTAACTCCACCGTAGAGTCCCATAATGACTGTAAACCGTTGTCTAGCATACTAAATGGAGTCGATAAGTTGTGTGACACGTACTACGACCGAGGTCCTTGTCGCCATGCTTGATATCGAAGTAGACCTTGTGGGTGATCTTAGGACCCTTAGCTTCGACTAACTGAGCGCAAAAGAATGCTGCAACAGTGAAGGCAATCAAGCCGGTCAGGACCCGTCTGAAGAACATACTGGGCTGAAATGGGGATGTTGGTGAGACTGAAGAGGTTGGTTACATGAAACCCATATTGAGAACACGGACGTGGCTAGCGCTTATTTGCCATCAGTCCGAGTGGATTTGGCAAGTGTAGTTAGTCGAGTTCGAGTTCCATACTTACCAGCAATAATTTGGGCGTCGGTTCAGCGTATCCCCTGAACTTGCCTTACTATAGCACTAAGCCAGCAAAGACACCACGCCCGCACGCGAACCATTATGTCTGAACATACTTGCGGAGCAGCAACAGAGGTATGGTCCTGGCCCTCCTGTAATCTCTAACTTACGAGCATGAACATACGCACCGTCCTCACCAACTCATTGAATCGTCACGGTGTGTGTCACGTTGAAACTCATCAAGTTAGGAGTCTCCGCATACCCAGACACGCAGGAAAAAGTTATCCCTGAGGCCGCATGGCAGCCTCTCGCAGACGAACTAAGGGCACATGACGAGAAGAAGATAAAGGACGTTAGGGACGACATAGATACCCTGCTCGTATTCGTATGTAGCCCCGCATCACACTGTATTATGCAACCGGCACAGACTGCTCATACTATCTACGTCCAGGCCGGATTATTCTCTGCCGTTCTGACAGCCTTCAATATCGAGTCCTATAAACAATTACAGCCAGACCCGGGAAATACAACTGTCTTCCTGCTACTGCAGGTCATTGGGCAGCTCAATGCTTCACTTGTCGACCAAAACTTGGTTAGTCAATTCCAACCCACACCTGTGTCGCAACTTTCTGTCGGCATCAATTCTCTCTGGTTTCTCAGCCTTGCTCTCAGCCTGATCGCAGCGTCGTTGTCGATGCTGATCAAGCAGTGGCTGCGGGAATACATGGCTATAGAGGAAGGCCCTCGCAGGTACTGCTACCGCCACTATGGGCTAACACGATACCGCGTGTACAGGATTGCAGCCATGCTGCCGTTGTTTCTGCAGGGGGCCCTCGTGTACTTCTTCGCGGGCTTGGTCCTATTCCTATGGGACATCAATCCTATCGTGACCTGTCTTGTTATGGTCGTCGTGATCATTTGGTCAATGGTGTACATTGCCACCACAATCGCGCCTGTATGGGACCCCGATTGCCCCTTCAGAACACCATTCGTCCAATACAACCTCCAACTTTCGGTATATGCTTTGCATCAACTTCGCATCGCCCTCCACTTCCTTTCGGCTTCGATAGTGTCAATCAGCTATCTCGTACGTGGCCGCACCAAGCTGGCTGTCGGTGCCTGGAAAGGTGCACGGCATGCTGCTCAGGAGGTAGAATATGACGAAAAGGAAACTGACGTGCTGAGATACATCACTTCATCCCCCGGCGACGCCATAAACCCCGAGAAAGACATGTCTGTGATATCCTCAAATTGCAGAGACCTTATACCACTCGTATCTCACCTGCTGGAGCCGTTGATGCAATCGTTGAAGACAGCTCAGGCACCTTTGGATGTTGCACTACCCATCGCCGATTGCTTCCAGCATTGGGACTCACTTCCTGTCGGACAACAAGCTATCTTAGCAAAATTTGTCGTTGATGCGTTTAGATGGAACCACACACAATATTGGGAAGCCCGACCAGTTCATCAAGCGACGTGGTTACTTTCCCTAGGAAGGATTATGCCCTGTCTGCACCGGTGTAGCCGCGAACAGATCAATTGGGGGTCGTTCTACAATGATTACCTCAACGATCCGGAGGCTGTATTTTTCATGTACGGAGACGGCTTCTTGTATGCCAATGGCATATGGGATGTGTTATCTGACGGACTCAGAACCGAGGCGTTCAAACGGAGCTCGTGGACCATTACGCCAATCAACAAGCAAGGTTTGAAGTTAGGCTTCTCGACAAACCGAAACAGAACTTACTGACGTGTGGAAATTAGGCATACGTGCAATAACGCAGGCGTTGAAACTCGAAAGGCTGGAATCCAGGCGAAAACCGGGGCGTACCAAGCAGGCTCCCATGGCCCAATTCAGCCGCTGGTTCTGCATGTACATATTTCTGTTGAACCACGCTGATGATCACGCTATCGACGAGAATATGGAGGATATCAGGGCGAACCTATTGGATTACGCATCATATCACTGCAGACTTGAACGCCATGGCGGGGGTTCTGAACTTCAGCTTGCGGGGACTCCCAAGCTGGAGACCGAACTTTGTCTCGCTGACGAGCTCAAATCGAAGCATCCGGAACTGATGGAGGATTGGTCTCAAATTGTCTCCAGACTTGGTTCGAGCGAAGAATCCACACTCGATGCATGGAATCGATATTGCGGAACTCGGCTGCATACCAACCTTGGTGTCGCATCTACCTCCGATGATCAAGCCGCAGAAGAAGCATCTACGCATACAGCGGCGAGGTATCCGCCCTCGTCCGACCGACGCAATGAGGAGGATATTGTATAATCCGACAATTCGTCTTTTGCCGTCTCACGGAGCCCTCCGGACCTAATTGAAGGGCCGTGACTATCGCGTACTCACGACGGGGCTTTGTTCACCAACACCTCTAGAGCAGCTCCACTCGCAATCTGGAACTCGGATGTTCCAGTGCTGACCATTTTACCCGCCTTCTTCGTCAACCTGCCCTGTTCCCTTACAACTTTCTCCATCCTCTTTTCCGCATCCGCAACGTCGAACTCATCATCTGAATCATCTGCATTTTTTCCGCGAGTCTTCTTCGGCCTCGACGCAGCGGACCTTGAGGCAGATTTGCCTTTGGTCTTGCTATGCGACTTGTTTGTCACAGCTGAAGGGGCCTCACGCAGAGCGAATGCTTTCGCGAGGTGCCCGAGGTGAAGATTACGAACGTGAAAGATATGCTTCTCATCGGAGGGATGCGTGGCATAGGCACGGATGTGTGCCAGGAACGCTTTCCTTGCCCAATCTGCATGCTAGAGTCATGTGTCAGATCCCGAATGTTATGGCAAAGATGAAAAGTCGTTACCTGTGGATTCTGCAACACCCATCTCTCGAAAGACAGCTGGACGTCCGTCGCTCGTTCTTCGTATTCTGTCCCCTTTCCACCGAATCCCTTCTTCAGCACGCTCTCCATAGCAACCGCCTCCAATCCGAGCTTCTTGGACTCTTCATCCGCTGCATCTCCCTGCATCTTCTGCGTGACCCACTTCACCCACTCGGCTTCACTAGGCGCAACAAAACTCCACGCTTCACCGCCTTTACCTACTCGGGCGGTACGCCCCACCCTATGAACGTACTCCGTGGCACCACCTTCGGTAGGCAGGTCATATTGGATGACTGCGCGGACGAGAGGGAGATCGAGACCACGAGATGCGACGGAGGTACAGAGGAGGATGGAAGAGGATGTCGACGGGGTAGATGGTTTGGACTTTTCGGATGGTACTGAAGAGAACCCTCTGAGAGATGCAAGGCGGGTTTGCAGTGGTAGCGAACCATGTAAACGGTATATAGACGTGTCAGGAAGCAATGGTGAACTCATAGCAATCTTCTCTCCAGTCGCTTTTGTGGGTTTCTTCCGTGATTTCGATTGATCATCCCCCTCCTCTTCGTGATCTGATGCCCCGTTCTTGTCTTCTTCTGCATCTGAGGAGGCAGGTGCTGCATCATCGCCATCCATGGATGTACCCCCCAGTAGCTGCCAATGGAAGTCGACAGAGTCTGTGCAGCTAAGGAACACAATGATCTTGGTTCCTCGTCTACCCTGAGACTGAGCTAGCAGCGATCTCAGCAGAGCGACCAGGGTCACCAAACGTAACTTCAGCGGCACAACGACATATTTCTGCGCGAGCTGCGATGGAGGAGTGAACTTCGTATTTCCACTCACAACTGCACCCAGTGATTCGCCAGCAGCAAGATCCGGTTTGCTGCCCGGAGTATCATCCTGCAACGCCTTGACGACTATCGGATTGGCCAACGTCGTTCCAGCGAGTTTCTGCACGTCTTCGCGGATGGTTGCTGAACACAGAATCGTCCGTCGCCGCCTACTCCAATCCCACCCTCCCACCTCCATACTCTTCCCTTCTTCTACGGCCTGCATAGCTAGCTTGCGTCGACCGTCCAGACCTTTGACGATACCCGATATAGTTTCCTCGAATCCCAAGTCCATCAACCTGTCAGCTTCATCCAGGACAAGCCATCGACACTTGCCCACGTTGAAGGATGAGGTATTTTGTAAATGGTCCAACAGCCGACCAGGAGTGGAGACAAGGATAGGAACACCCTTACGCAACCGAGCCTTCTCGTGTGTCCGAGTCGACCCACCAGACAGTAGGCCTGAGACAAGCCAGCGGGTCAACCGAGGGGTCGACGAAGTATCATCGGCGGATTCATCCGCAGGCCGGAGACGCATTTTGAGAAGAGCTTCTAGGACGTCCGATATTTGTTTTGCCAGTTCTCGGGTAGGAGCTATGATGATGGCTAGTGTACCGATAGAGCGGTCGATGTATGAGAGAGAACTCAGTGGGAGGAGGTCCTGTATGATAGGTAGAAGGAACGAAAGAGTTTTCCCTGATCCAGTTTGAGACTGAATGAAAACGTCTCGGGTCGCGTGTTCACTCGACAGCAATATAGGCAATGCTGCACGTTGTATAGATGTGGGTTTTTGTATATTCATCTTTGACTCCAAATGGGCGACCACAAGGGGATCCAGCCCGAGTCCAGTGAACGTGGAAGAATCCCGTAGAGGTGCATTGCTAGGTTTCTCCGGATGATGGTGTTGGGTTGAAGGTAGTGGCTGTTCCAATTTCGGATTTGACGTGAAGAGAGACGAGATAATTTGTGTAGGTGGACGAGGAGCAGGAGGATTCGTCTCTTCAGCAGATTTCCGCTCTGCGGAGACAGTGGATTCATTACGAGCCCGTTTGGATGGCCTACGCTCAACCCCATCAGGTCGAGGAGTGCCTTGAGCGGCGGGAGTGTCTTCTGTTTGCGCCTTGCGCTTTGCACCACGCTTTGCTTTCAGTCTGAAGGGTGATGCGATTAGTTCTGTACTGGAGGCAAACTCTATTATATTGTACCTGTCCGTCCATCGCCCTCCCTTTTTGGCATGAGTCGCTTTTGCCGAGGGTGTATAGGAATCTTCAGCCAAATTCAGAATCAGACCGTCATCCATGCTGCAGCTTCCCCTACCGTGTTAGCAGCAAGCAGCAAACAGTCTAGCAGTCGCCGAGTGATCTATGTCTCTTGGGAGTACTACATGCAAATCGAGCTCGATCTGCGAAAAGTCTGATCGGCTGCCGAGGATTGGGCAATCCTTGAGCAGGACATATACATGGTCTGAGCACTTCTGGCAGGTCTCTGCTAGTATATCGGTTAGTACACGCGCCTGTCATGTAAAGAAGACGCGCGAAAGCTGGGTTCGACTCCCAGGCAGAGAGTTTGTTTTTGGTCCAGTCGGCTCTCTGTAGCCGCACCGCCGGCGGTCTCGGAGTCGCCTTCCCTGCCTGCGGCCAAAGACCATCCAGCTTCAAGTTGGCAGTGTTCCCTCATGTCTTATTCCTATGTTCAGCAAGTGAACGAGAACCTCGTATGTACATATCTTACTACTCTTGATTGTCGAAGCTGATTCGCACCTAGATCTGCTGCATATGTAGGTGCGATTCCGCACTCCAAGTAAACTCCCAGTACTGCAGACTAATCCCTCAACTGCAGAACGCCATTTGTTGATCCATGCAGTACACGCACTTGCTGCCATACCTTTTGCAGGGATTGCATTGTGGTAGCATTAAGGAACTCGTCACAATGTCCGGTTGACAGATCCCCTCTGACTTCTGCCGACCTGGTATCTGCGGACCCTCTAGTCCGAAACGTATGTGGAGTAACATCTCATACCATTTCGTCTCACTGACCTCTGCCAGTTGGTTGATGAGCTAGTTGTAGAATGTCCGAACCGGGAGAAGGGCTGCAAGCATACCTGTCAACGGCAACTGATTCAGTCGCATATCCGGAATTCATGCGAGTTCAACCATGCAGTCGCTCAATCCGAGGACAACCCTCGGGACGGAAGTACAAACGGAACTTATAACAAGTCTGAGAAGGATTCCGTATGCCTGTTTGTGTTCCAGGTTGATTGTTGTCCTGACTACTCTGTACACAGAAGGATGTATCATCGGAAGGTTGCGATCCTGGGCCCATCAGGTGTCCAGATTGCTTGGACTCGGTATCAGAGTTGGAAGCACATACTGTATCGTGCCCAGAAGCGATCGCAGCCTGTCCTCAAGCCCCGAATGGGTGCTCATGGACAGGCCGTCGGAATACGTTGGAGTCCTCACACTTGCCTACATGCCCGTATGAGGCTATCAAGGGCTTCTTCGCAATCCAAGAGCGAAGGATGGATACTCTGAAGGACGAGAACCAAGTCTTGCGAAATAGAGTGGCAGAACTGGAAGGTCTAGTCCGCGCAATCACCCGAGAGGCTGGGCTGTTGAAGGAAGCATTAGGTCCATGGTACAGAACAGGTCAAGGCGGTAGCAATGTCATAGCATCGCCCATCGTACCGGACTATTCATACCCAGATGAAGTACTGGATGC
>JSYW01000225.1:0-26030 GCA_000787475.1 Lentinus polychrous | reverse complement strand
TTACATCCCTCTCATCTTCCATCGACTCCCTCGCCCGCCAACACGAAGTGACGATCTCAGCCGAATCAATGCGAAACGCTGAAGAAATCCGGAGTCTTCGAACGGCCATCCACGGATTGAGAATGCAGATGCATACGATCATGATGGACAGGAATGCTCAGATTGTCAGTGCTGCTTCGACTGCTGGTAGAACGCAGGGAGATGGCACTGCGACTGCGGCGGGAGTACCTCAGGCTCCAACTGGTCCTCTGCCTCCTCCTCCGCCTGATGTACCGAGGGAATTGCCTTCTCTGTGGGCCCCAATACCACCGCACGCGATACTGCCGCACCCGAGGCTCCCGTATTCCATGGGACATTCATTCCCACATGGCCATGTTCCCGTCACTAGATTATGAACTTGCAGTGTGGTCGACTTGTATCCCTCCCCTGGGCTCATCTTGTCGCATTTGTCTGTCGCCCACCATCGCAGAGTCGAAGGTATATACTTACAAGCTTTTGTTTGATAATTCAATTGTTATCACAAATATAATAAACATGCGGGTGTATATATAAAGAACGTATGGCACAGAGAGAGGGGGAGGGAGAGGAAAAGAAGCAAAAAAACGAGTTGTAAGAGGAAATCAGAATGGGGCGAGAAAGAGGGGAAGAGATAGGTAGGAGAGGGATATGTGAGAGAAACCGTAAATGAATCAGATTTGCAAAGGAAAATAATTGTCCGCACTGTCCATAACAACAAAAAACCGGCGAAACGCACTAGAAAGCAACTAGAAGCGACTAAGGTAGCACAATATACAGACAGACAAAACAGTCGAACGTGAACGAAAGTACACACAGACAATGACCAAATGGCCTGTAACGACCGTGAGTGCATGTCAAACAGAGGACAACAGGCGAGTAAGAAATGATTTAGTACGTCCGCCGGTATTCGTAGGACGAGTGAAGTAGGGTAACGACGACCTTGAACGGACAGACACCTGCCGCAGCGATGACTACTGGCAAAACGTCAGCAACAACGGAACCGAAGCAGGCAGGAACCGGACGGCGCCTTAAGGGGAACCGTGCAAATATAGCGTTATCTACAATAATACCACAACACCACCGAGAGAACCGAGTATTGAACAGGAGATGGAGAGAGAGGGAGAGTCGCGTAGTTTGCCCAGGGGAATATAACAGATGATGATGGTAGCGGAGAGTAGGTGTTGCGACAATGAACGAGGAGAGCAAATGTGTTCGACAGGATAACGTGTGGCAGAGAGGACGCGAGCGAAGACAAGACGAGAGACAGCAACTGGCGGGACTGGGGGTACGTAGTGTGGTGGACGGACACTGCACGTATCGCTCATAAGGTCTGAGAACGAACGCGCTATGATACAACACCGAACTTGAGTTGGGTGGGATGGAAGGGGTCGTAGAGCATGCGAATTAGGGTGCCGAACGGTAAGCTATCGTTTCTGTAAGGTACCGAGACGCTTTGAGATCCAGGACATTAACCAGAACCTTGCCCGTTAGTCAATGCTATGCATAGGGCGGGTATGGGACCATGTTGAAGCCTTCCAGCGCCAAAGGAGATGGCACACACATGTTGGAGAGTTCGATAGCACCGGTGTCGTACATCGGTTCGCCGCCTGCGCCAGCCATCATGCCGGTGAAGGAATACTGGTATGCGTTCCCATGTTCTTCACCTGTATTTGCGTAGTCCGCCTGATACGAGCTATCCCCATTGTCCAGTTGGTATGAAGGGTAGTCCTGAGGTGCCTTCGACATGTTGTTCTGCGCCGTCGAGTCTGGATACTCCGGTGTGTACATCAGTTGTGGGAGCGATTCTCCGCTACCACTTTGTACGTTCACGTTCTGCAAACAGGTGATCATCAGAAATGGAACTTGTCATAGGACGTCAGACGTACCTGTCCCAATGCGTAGGTGAGCTCACTGCTCGAATGGTTATTACCGCTGGCAGACGTTGCTTCGCCCGACGAAGGACTGTAGTCGTTTTGTCCCTCCTCGCCGCCATTCGAAGCCGGCTCACCATCTTCGGCAAGCAAATGGGTCTGCGGTTGAGGGGTATCAACGCCACCACCGTTCACGTCGAGGCCTGAAAACCTCTCGAACACCGATGCACTGTAAGCAAATGGTGAATCAGCATACGGCCGTCAATCGAGATCGATGGACAAGATGAACCATGCCCAATATGACGAAAACGGGAAGGGGTATGAAAGAGGAAAAAAAAGTCAATCGAGAGGGCTGTCCCTGAAGGAGAAAACGCCACTCGATCGTAATTAAACGGAGTAAGGATCAACAAACGTGCAAGCCGCTGTCCTTGTCGGAGAAGTTGTCCCTTTGCGATCTGGGGCAGGCGGGGAACATGCCCTAGTATGCCGGGGTCTCAGGGACGCCACGGTGCGCAACAAGAGGATGAACTTCCGTTAGGTCCGACACTAGAACGAGAGATCTTGACCATACAGCTTAACACCGAGGCACAAAAGCTAGATACCCTAACTGCAGCATATTAGAAATAAAGAGGATATGAAAATGTGCAAAGTCTTGTGGTCATCGGCGCAGAGCGGCGGAAATAAGATACGCTTTTAGTGAGAATGAATAGTCCCGTAACAATGGCAAGATGGCGATCAAGATGAAACCGTAACAAAAAGAACGTCATACCAAAGGAGAGCAAGGGATGACATATAGCCGAGAAAAAAGGGAAACGTTAACTCACCAACTTCCCCTCCGCAAATCCGGGTTGAACCCAGCTGAAGGATCTTGCTGTTGCTGCGTTTGCGATTGGCCTTGACCGTCCAACTTCAAGTCTCCGCTTTGCCCATGACCACTTCCAGCCTCGCTATAATACGCACTGGTCAGGCTGCTCTCACTGCCCGCCATGCTGGCCATACTTCCGAACCGTGAGAAGGAGTCGAAAGTACTTGACACCGCACTGACGCCGTCGTCTTCGGTATCCGGATCTTCGCCACCGAGCGAACGCCGCGCACGCATGTGCAAGGGCAACGACGAAGGTCCATTCGATGCAGGTAAGTTGGGGGAATTCGAAGACATGCTCGGCGAAGTGGAAGATTGTTGAGGATTGCCAAACTGGAAGTTTGGTGCGGGAAGGGGCCCTGGAATCGGCGCGGAAACATGGCGAGCCGGTGCGTACACTGCACCCTCCAGAGAGCTGAAAGGAGTACCTTCGGACGGTGCTTGTCCCTGCAGCCTGGCTTGATACTGCTGATGATACTGTTCAAGCGCAGCAGCCGGCATGCTCATTCTCTGTTGCAGCATCGGCCGTCTCGGAGCCGGCGGAGCAAGGTAGTAAGGGGTAGCTTGCACACTTCGAGAACCGGGCTGAGGAGGGTCGCTTTGGCCGGCACCAAAGTCGAGGATATGGGGCATGGAACCATGCCTGAGCAATTGCGGAGCTATTGGAGGCTGATCAGAACCTTGGGATACCGAGCGTTGAGATGCTTGGGGGTACAGCCCCGCATTGATAGTCTGGGCGTGATACGCATACGGGTGTGCGCTGAGGCGAAGTGCGTTCATATCAACTGAGCTGCGACGGATGGTCGGGTCAAAGCCTGGGGGCAGTGGCAAGTAGGAGCCAACGCCTCGGGCGCTCCGCTGAGAGATGTAGCCATGGCGAGGGGACGTTGCGTTTGCAGGTAAGATGGGCAGGGATGGCCTACGTTGGTTTCTCAGGTGATCTGGAACGACGAGGTAGCCATGTGCGTCCACGGCCAGGTCGTCTGTGCGCCCAGCGACCGCAACGTCTGGTGCGACCGAGTCCGCGGCGTGGACCACCTCCGGCGGCGACTGCGCGAACGGGTTGGGGTGCGCCCAGATCGAGTCGCCTGCCTCTTGGGCAGCGGCGGCGTTGTTGATCACGGCCGGCGCGCTGTCACTCCGGGGGGTACCATCATGTAGCGACGGCGGGGAGGCGGAGGCGGAGGGGTTCCGGACCGTGTGCGAGCCGGACGACGTGCTCTGAGCATCGTCGGCGACGTTGGACACATCCGGAGGGGTGACGGCGGCGGGCTCGGGCTCGGGCTCGGGCTCGGCAGAGGAGACGGAGGAGACGGAGGTCCTGTGTTGGGAAGTGGCCGACGACGAGCCGGGCGAGGACGACGGATCCGGGGAGGATCCGGCGGTGCTCGATGAATTTACGGCGGAGGCCGCTGACGTCTGAGCATTTGGCGGCGAAGCAGAGGAGTCGTCCTTCTTTCCGGCGGCTTCTGCCTTTCTCGCCTGCGACTTTGTTTTTGCGCGCCTGGAGGAGGAGAGAAGGATGAATATCAGCTTCCTCGGCCGATATGGCAAGGGGCTTACCTGTTCTGGAACCAGACCTAGGATGGGCAGACGAGTTGTGGTGAGCCGTCCGAACGCAGCGGACACGAGCACGCGCACTCACCTGCACCCCGCGCGGCGTCATGCCCAGTTCCTCCGCCAGCTTCTTCCTCAGCGTCGCGTGTGGCTTCGTGTCATACTTGTAGACATCCTCCAAAACCTTTAGTTGACTCCGTGTCGTCCGCTTCCGGTGCTTGACTTCGTTGGGCTGATATGGGTAGAATGTCCGCATGTCAACCTGGCCAGGATCCATGCCAGGCGGGATCAAGGACGGTATGCACGTCTGAGAACGCGCGTGAGCGTGAGGATGGAGCGACTGGGGGTGAGCAATATGGCCGAGGTCACTCTGATGGTGGGCGTTGTGGGAATGGGGGAGATGAGAGATGGCAGGACCCTGACGGAGCTCTCGCGATATGTGAGGCACTTGCCGGGGATCAAGCGAGTGTTGGAATGAGTCCACTTCCACCCCGTAACTCGCGCGGTTGGCACCGTTCGGGGGAAAGTCGTACGAAGCGAGCTGCTGTTCAAGCTGTGAGGAATAGTGATGATGGTTGGAGGAGACGTGGTAGAGGGCAGAGGCACCGTGCGCAGAGCTCGAAGCGGCGGGGTCAACGACGACTCCCCCTACACCGCTCAGGGATGGGTGAGGGTGGTGGTGTTGTCCAGAAAGCGATTCCATGCCACCGTTGTTGCTGCTGGTACTGCGGAGATCCATCGGTAGTCAAATCAGTCACGATGAAACTAGCACAAAAGTTGGGTGGGGATAACGAGGACGAGCTGGCCTGCACTCGACGCTGGCGGAAGGGAACCAAAGGTGAGCAAGCAGAAGAGGAAAAAGTACAGTATGAAAACGTCAAGTGTCAGAAGCGGCGTGAGGGTGGCAGGAAGAGACCGAGGGAGACTCAAAATGTAAGTTATGACTGAAAGCTTACCTCGGAATGATGTGACGCTGTCTGGGATGTCGATACGTCGGCTAAGAGAGGAAGGACGAGTGGCTGGGAGGGCAAGTTCAGGTTCGATAGATTGCTGCGAATCGTCACTGCTCAGGTGCAATCTGGCCGACAGACGTGGTGGGGAGTGGCTTGGAAGGATGCAGCGACCTGGGGGAAGACGTATGTAGGAAAGATGAGAGTCCCAGAGCGGACAAAAAGGAAGGATGGAAACTGGGAAAAGGAGAAGAAAGGGGGCGAAGGACCGAGGTCAGGAACGCAGCCTGACTCCCAGCCAAGGTCAGGCGAGAGAGACAAGCAAGAGCAGGATGAGCCGGCCTATGAGCAAGGCAGGACGAAAACTGAGCGGGGGGACAGGCTCCTTTTATGGCTTAGTGCCGGTTGGGACTGATATCTGGTCGCGCAGAGCGATCAAGCCACAAAGCGCCCCTCGTATGGCTGGTCACCGAGCTCGACGACGCGAACGCGAACGGAGGGGGCGGGGGGAATGCAGGCGCAAGAGAGAACGAAGTGGGAGGATGCAAAGGTGCAAGGAAGGTACAATCGACGAGGCGCGGATGCACAAGCTCGAGATCAGCTGCACTTGGGACTTAGCGACGACGGTCGCGTACTGCCCCTCGGACCCTCTAGTCTTCCCCCCGTTGTTCATTTCTCACTGAAACATACACGACGAAGCTTCTCTCTCGAACTGTTTCCTTGCTACGATTCGCCCCGACACAAGTGCTGGAGACGACCTGAATTGCTGTATTTGTATTGGCAACGACTCGCGCTCAACATGATCAACCTGGACGCAATTGCGAATCGCCCTGCTGTCAATCAGCCTGGTCGAACACCCCATCACGAGCAACCCAATCTCTCCCACTTGCACACACCAACCGTTCTTCAAGGTTTGTTGCTCGGTGTACCGTGTTCCCCCCTCTCGTCTTCTTCAGTGCGGACATTGGGGAGATTCAGACCTGCGCCAGGAACACTGCAATAAGCCAACGAGCGTTTGCAGACATCGCAAGGACTTGGCATCCGGTGTTGCATCGCTCGGTGTGCAGCAAGGTCCATCATTTCTTCCAGGCTTCCAGTACCCAGGCGACGCGATCAACTGATCATCCTCCCCATATCCCATCTCTCGTCGTCCAATCGCAGCCCGTCTACGAATCTTATCACAGACGCCGTCATTATTGCGTCAGGCGCTCGTACCTTTCCCGCGCTGTCAAACCTCCGTCAAGACTCAACCCCGTTCCGGCGTCCTCGAGGAACCATTTCTCCAGAGATTTTTGCAGAGGACAGCGGAACCAACAAGACAAGACGGTCTTCCGAGCCATGACCGACCGAGTGCCCGAGGGTATCTCTACCTGAGCTGGGGGTACCTGAGCTGGGGTATGTACTGTACTCAACCCCAGAGAGTGTCATCCATGTCATTGGACGTCGGGCATGCGTCGGACACTCGACTGCATACTATGGACTTGCGACTACGTATTCGGTCACATCATTGACAGTCATAATGACCTGTCAGCCCTAATGATCACCGCGGTTCCAGCGGACGAAGCTTTCATCAACTATGGCAGCTCGACCTTCCTCATGGGACGCAATGAGGAACGTTAACGAAGATCCTTTGCTGCATCCGGATGGTCACGGTCTGCATTCTTGACTCTGCACGTAAGTACGTCATCCAGCCGACGCACAATCTCGCGTTTACTTACTCGTTGACTCGTCTGCCTCGGCGCGGGTTTCCGCTCGCCCTTGGCTTATGCACAAACAGAAGTCGGCCGATTGGATTCGGCTCAATATAGGTGAGTGCACGCCATGGCGGGACCGACGGCGTTGAAGCTAGTATGATATCCTGGAAGCCAAGGCTAAACGTACCTGAACGACGACGTTTGTGTGGTCAAGACGGAGATGAAGTTACGTTCAACTCATCCCAGCTCCAGCTTCTAAACATACGCTTGGACATACGTAACGTCGGGCACTTGCGCCCTTCACTCCCGTTCGTGTGGTCAAAACCTCTGCACAGTCAAGGAAAGCTACAAAAGTGATCATATGTATTCGAGCTATGTACTGGTAACTGCATACTGTATACTATCCGTAACATAGAAAGGGGAGCGGAGGGGCAGAGAATATTCAGAAAGAGATTTGACTGACACTATATCACAACCAACCAAGCCAACAAATGTGAATCTTCGCCAGGTTCAAGAAGAGGCGGAAAATCAAGAACGTATTACCCAGGTAAAAATTCTTCATCTCCAACAACCAAGAGATATTCAAGAGAAACTTGAAGAGGGAAAAGGATGTTCAAGAAAGAAAGGTAAAAACAAGGTGAGAAAGAATTGGAAAGAGGCGGTGGAAGGTTGGGAGCAAGTGGCGGAATAAGGGAGAAAGAAAGAACATAGGTATGTGCGCACGGACGGATGTAAGTTAAATATATCAAATGAATCGACGGATGGACGTATGATGGGGAAGTTTGGACATGGAGAAATGTAATAGAGTGCGTGGGTGGTTGCAATGTTGGCACATCGGGGAACAAGAAGAAGTGTCATGCATAAGAAGTAGTTGCGGCAGAATTGGATGGATGATCAGTTGGGGGCGATTGCGGAGGACGTGGTGATGTCGGTCAACGGTGCAAAGTGGTGCAAGTGAGAATGACAAGGAAGAATAACGTGAGGATGGATGGACGGATGAAGGAAGGAAGGTTGGCAAGTTGAATGAACACGGAAATGGCGACAACGCCACATTATGCACAATGGCAGGGGGAATCAAAGTTGCGTTGGGCAAGTTGGGTATGGTACCGGAAGGCAAGGAGTCGAGGAAGCTGGTGAATGAACGTCAAGAGTGCAAGGGGATGCAATAATTAACGTGCGTGGCATGCGTGAAGAAGGGTTCAGTGAAAGGGTTCGTTGCGTGCGGAAATGGAGAAGGTCGTGCAACAGGCAGCGGTGTGGATGTTGAATAAACAAGATGATGCAGGCGGAAGATGTGTGTGGGACGAAGGTCGAATGGTGTACAGAATATCAACATCGGGGTCGAAGATAACGAGAAGTAGTCCACAAACAAAAACAATGATCCCAATGGTGTCCAGAACCAAGAAGCACAGCGAGAAGATAGGGGAGATTTATGGATAGAGCCGAGAGATATTAAGACAAGAAAGCACAGATAGTCGGGCTGAGATGTTGATCCCAGATTTTCCGTTCGTTCGTCGGCAGGACTGCTGCTTGCCGGATAGATATGCTTCATAGATATTAGGAGGCAATGTTGAGGGTCCTAAAACCCGGTGTCCATCTCGTCGTCTCTCTCCAAGCGGTACATCTCCAGCCAACCTTCGCCGACACTGGACAGCGGCGAGGCGCCGAACACAGGTCCTCGTTCAGAACGAAGCTGCTCCATATGCGCCCGTGCACGCATAACTATGGGATGAGCGGCAACGAGACCGGCTTCGAGTCGCAACGCAGGGTCGCTGCGCATCATGTTCCTTATAAGTTGAATGAGGTCCTGCGACACGCCGGTAAAGTCAACCTGCGCGAAGTCCTCATGACGAAGACGGTGCCATGATTCGCCCCTGTACATCAAGCGAAGGGTCAGTAAAGATGCAGGGTTGATTGAGAGGGGTTTGCGTACTGATCGGGGACAATAATATTGGTTGTCGCCTCCAAAATGGTCATGCCCAAACTGTAAATAAAGAAGGATCAGCAGCTGGTCAATCAAGCAGCACAGCAGGTAGGAACGCGAGGAACCATTGCACTACTGCGATGGACAAACGTGAGACTCACCTGAAGATATCGGCCGCCTTGCCATACTTCCCTTGCAGCACCTCAGGCGCCAGATACAGCTTGTCGCCTTCACGCTCAAAGGATTCTGACTGTCCCGGAATCGGCGAAGCGCCGCCTCCGATGGTTGATGTCTGTGGACGTGGCCAAATGGAGGCCATACCAAAATCTCCGATTTTGAACCGGCCCTCGCCTGAGATGAAAATATTGGCAGGTTTGAGGTCGAGGTGGATGACGCCTGCGTCATGGATGAAACTCAGACCCTGTGCGTCAGAACGCCATTCAGCATTTTGCGGACGGAAAAAAGGGAGCGGTTATACGTACGTCGCTCAGGTCTGCAAGAATCTTCCACACTCGTTCCTCATCCAGTTTGGGGAACGACTTGCCGTACTCCGAGAGGAAATGCGCGAAGTTGCCCAACTCACAAAGTTCCGTCTGGATGTACAACGTCTCATCTTCCTCCCAGCTGTCGATGTATCCCAGCACGTTGGGGTGACGACCCAAAGCCGTAGGGTGAGCCTGGGAGCGCGACTGGTCCTGCGTGCCGAATCCTTGAGCACCCGCAACTTGGGACAGGTGCTTCAGGATGTCAACTTCTTCGCGAAGACGCAACCTGGAAGAGCCATGAGCGTTCACCTCAAGAAAGGAGCAGCGGGTATGAACTTACCGATGCTTCACACCCTCGAACCGCTTGGACTTCTTCACAGCAAAAACTTCCTTGGATCCTTGCTTGTACCTAGCTTTCAAGACACGACCGAATTCGCCCCTGCCGAGTTCCTCGATTTCGACAAAGTCTCTTTCGAAACGACCAACTTGTTCTTCGCCGAATGCCATCGATCGTCGCGTGCGAAGGAGACCGCCAAATGGATTATTGGAGTGGCCATGGCGCGTCGGAAGAGCAGGAACGGCAAAGAGTCCCTTCTTGGGGGACTCATTGCTTGGGCCCCGTCGGTGGCGAGCGACGGCTGCTGCCGTAGGAGAGTTGGTTCCTGAGGTTGATCCCGACGTGCTCCCACTGATGTTACGTGGAGTGAGCAGTTGTGAGGGCCAGCCTATTGTTGATACCGTGATTAGCACGTCGTCGCAGTCTTAGTGATAATATAGAACGTACCACCGGTATTCTGACGCGTTGGCGTAGCAGATGCGGACGTGCAGGTCTCGCTTCCGCTGGAGAACGCGCCGCTGCTGCTGCGTCGCAACAGCCAAGCAGCGCGACTCGGTTTATCACCAAGATGCTTCTGGGTACCGCCCAAGGTGGGCCTACCCAAACCAAGACCATCGTACCGAGAATCCTTGCGCATCGTCGGGCTTGCCTCTTCTTCATCATCGCCTCCCGTGTCGACTTCCATTGGGCGGATGCTAGGTCGGGTAGCATTCATCGCATCCCTCCGTTGACGCTCCACCTTTGCAGGCTTCGCGGTCATGGGGAACGCAGCGGGAAGACTCTTCCTCGGCTTCCCTTTGCCACCCTTCCCGGCCGCCGCTTGCTTCTCATCGAAGTCAGCGAATCCAATCTTGGAAGCTACAGCGCTTTGCCAAGGACGATTGATGATGTGCGTGGTCTTGACCTTCTTCACCGGTGTCCCCGGAGGACGCATAGACTCCTTGTTGGGTTTGCCACCTTGAGCCAAAGTACGCATGATGAACGCGTCGACGCTTCGCTCGGCACCAAGTCCACCATGACGCGGATCGTCATCGAACTCCTCCGCATTGAAGATGCCTACGTTCGGCCACCCTGAGCCGGTGCTTGGGCCGAATAACGGGGTAACCAAAGCTTCGCCGTCGCTTTCCGAGTTCATAGTGCTGACGGAAGTGGAGGCCCGGGGGATACCATCGTAACTGCCCTCGTCGCTCTCGTCCAGGACGACCCCGGAATCCCTCGGCCTGAATTTCTTGGGCAGCATCTCGACGGATTCCGTGGGTTGTTTCTTCAATGGACTGGGAGTGTCGCCCGTCAAACTGAAGGTGAACGACGAATCGGCCGGACCGCTGCTACTGAAGAACAGGTCGGCTTCCTCGTCGCTGTCATCACGGAATCGACGCGGTGAGCTAGCTCCATTCAATCCCCAACTCGCAGCGAGACCGCCGGCATAGCTGTGGCGGTTGTTGGTTCGGGGAATCTCCAGCTTCACAGGCGATTCCTTGACGACCTTGTTCGGCTGGGGGATCGAAGGGCCAAAGAAGAGAGTCGCCGAGCTGACACTGTCCAAGCGATTAAGCGGTCGCCGTTGGTTTTGTGGTTGGGTGTTGATTCGGGGGAGTACGGCGGTTGCAGGACGAGGTCGTGGAGAGCCAAACTCGGACGAGCTAGTGGAAGAAGCGGACAAATGACGAGCTCGCATGGTGGTTGTCAGGGAAGGGAATGCAATGGTACTCGGGCTCTCCTATTAGTTGAGAAGTCAGTTTGTTTTCGATATTGCATACAATCAGGTCATACCTGTGGCCCTGGGGTTGGCACATCCCGAACAGATTCCAATAACTCCGCAGACACCGGGCGAGAACGAGCACGGCGTTTGGTGACGTGACCACCGGGAGACACAGCTTCGACAACTTCATCGTCTTTCGCGTAGCTCACGACGTTTGCACGAGGCGACTGCAGGTTGAGTGGCTTCGGCTTAGATTTTCCCTTTACGGCGCTACTTGGGAAGAGGGGTTTGGTATTGATTGGGATATCGCCGCCAGAGTCGTAGCCGCTTTCGTCACCAGATGCATTCATGTCATGGATGCGAAGGCGAGTCATGGAATCCGCCTGCCGCTTGAGATTGAAATCCGTTTCGGCCTTTGTTTTCGGGGTGCGGAGAGTGAACTGCGGAGCTGGCAGAGGCGCAAGGCGATCGAACCCTGGGGTACCATTCTCTAGTGTAGTGGAACCGGTCGTGCTCAGGGGGGTAAGGGTCCGCTTGATGGGAGCTGGAGTGGTTGGTTTTCGTTTGGTCCCAGCCGTTCGGTTTGCCGCTGCTGATGGAGAATTGAGCGGTTTGACGGACAGGGCAGAACGCTCGGGAGATAACACACGGCCAGGATGTTTGACGGGTGTCCTGAGCGGTAGCGGAGAGGACGAAGGAGGGAGTACGCTCCGGGCTTGGGGTGCTAAGAAAAGTCGATCGTCCTCATCATCATCAACACTCCGCTGCTGCGCAATCAGGTTCTCTCTGCGGTTATTGGCGTATGCTGAAGGAAGTGGCGAGGAGAAGACGTCGTCCTCATCCACTGGTGCGGCATGTCTCTTGAGCGGCGACGGAGTCAATAAAGGGGAGCGGTATGCAGAGGGGGCCATTGAGAATCTCGGGGGTGTTCTGGCATTGATATTTCGTCTTGTTTTTCGGACGTATTCAGAGGGTGGCGTAGAAGCAAGCATGGTAGTTGGTAGACAAAGGAAGGTCAGGTAGCGCTGCGGGCGGTCTTCGTGTATATGAACTCGTGGCGAGAGGCCCAAACCTAAATAAATGAGGTCAAGGTTGGACTATTGTTTGAGGTCGTCGCCTGAGCCTGTGACCGCGTCCAGAGCGACGAAGATAGGTGAAAGCTATCGTGTGGATCGTGCGCGCGTCCCTGGTGGACGTCGACGGCGACGGAGAGGAGGGAAAAGGGCGGGATGGTGGATGGCGATGAGGAAGGTGTTGGATATTGGATTATTTGGCCGCTATTTGCCTTTGACGGATGCTTTTCGCGCTAGCCGACCGTGGGAAACATGTTCAACAAGCGCACGTGACCGTGTTGATGCCCTTGCCCGCCGCCCGGGTTCATCCGCAATTAGTGGCGGAGACGCCACATGGCTTTCGACCTCCGCGGCCCCCCAAGCGACGCGAGTAGGTCGCAGTTGGTCCTTCGTGACCTCCTTCGTGGCGGAGGACAATGGTCGTTCGCTGTGCCCGCCACAATCCCCCGCCCATTATACACTGCTTAGCCTTGTCTAGTCGCTTTTGCGAATCGGCTATGGACTCGCTCGAACCATTTCCTGGAATATCTCGTGATTTTTGGTTTTTTTGGGGGCTAGCTCGGTTGTCGTCTATCGCTTCAGTCGACGTGATCATGTTGACATGCCCGGTGGGGCCGAGCACAGTTGTCCACTTAGACCACTCGCCAAATTCCCCAGCATTTCTCTGTTTCCTTCTTGGCTTGGCCTGGTCATAGAATCTACATCTCCTACCAGTGCCATATCGAAAAGCCGTACAATGGGTGCAGCGGCGTGGCATAGTATTGAACTTCGAGCCATGTACAGCACGCAGATCAAGGTGATAGTGAACTGGTGCCTTCCTTTCAGATCATCCTTGACGACTGCCGAAGTACACGGCTTCTCCGCGGCTTGAAATGGGTGCACCAGTGCTGCTTTCTCTTACTCGATCGTGGTTGAACCTTGTGTTATGCCCATTATACGGATACGGAAGGCCGTTGCGGGACGGTAGGGGACGGTCCCTGTTGGTCCCTGGTGTCCCTGAGGGCTCGCCAAATGCAACAAACGCCAAACGAGGGTAGCAATCTGCTGTTCTTGTTGTCGTTGAAACACACCGTGACAGAGGGTGTCGGTTTTGGTTTCATACGCGACAGCTCTCCAACTTGTCTCCAACGGAGGTGGTGTATACACATGATGGGACTAGAAGCTCTACCGGTGGTGTCCGTAACTGCACTGGTACTCGCGCACGGATTGGCTCTCCATTGTTGTCACAATTCCGAGAGCATTCGATAACCATCCACCCGTTTTTGCTAGAGACAGGTAAGGCTACTGTACATCTCGCAGCTAAGTTCCGGGGAGGATGCCATCCATGACCGGCTGACGAACGCAGGATGACTCAGTGGTGAGGTTCAGTTACCGACTACAAGTTCAGACCTCAAGTCAACTTGTGAGTGTAAGGTCTGCGGAGGAGACTAAAGCTCAAATGCAGATTCTGTAGGCTTCGCACCCAATACGCCAGAGCCGGGGGAAAGTACTTGTTTGCCTCCTCCGGGTCAACAATGAATGAATACGGCTCATCCCGCCAATCGTATCATCGCTTTGTGGTATGTTTACTCAGAATGATGCTTGTATACAGGGACACGCATATGCATATATCCTACGTTTACAAAGACAAATAACCGTGCCAAAGCGTGCCAATAAACCACTCGCGTCGCTCAGTACCGATGGTCAAAAAATCCAACACAATGCATGGCTCAGCCATCAAGCTTTTGGCAAACCGCCCGGATATCCTCCGCCCACTTGGACCACTTTGATATCTGTGGCTCACCAGCATGGTATAAGTATTGGTATGCTTATTATCTTCATCTTCGTCGACAGGTCCTTCCAACCTCCAGACATTCTCAATTGTTCGCATTCTGAAACTCGCCCCACGAGCTATAACCTCCGACTATGACCACATCTCCGCCTCGCCCATGTAACAAATTGCGCCGGCGACATACGTCCCCGCCTCCATTGTCTCCAGGGGACTGGGTTACCATGGAGGAAATTCAGGTCATAGCGGCCGGTGAACAACCGCTACCCCTCTTGAAACGGATTGAGAATCCTGAGCCTGAGTGCGCCGCATTCTCCTTTATCCACGCTCATCTAGACTGACAGCAACCTTGGTCAGAGTTCCGCGACCTACGTCGCCCGTTGCTCGTTTCCGCAGCCTCAGGCAGCAGCGGCGCCCTGAACTCCGCCCTTCCGTCGCGTCCTATTCTCCCAACTGGCAACCGGTGGAATATATTCACCCAAGCAACAGCGACAAAAGAAAATCGCCCGTATACGAACCACTTGTGGAAGGCTGGAAGCGACTGATCAAGAAATTCCTCTTCCTCCGCGGCCAAACTGGTGAAGCCAACCCAGTCTCCAGCGGAACCCTCAAGTCGAGGTCAACCACCAGCTTATGGTCTGTTCCCTCTTTCGAGTTCAGACCGTATGAACCTACCGAAGAATGGAGGCCCACTCGCTATGCGACGCGTATGTCCAACTGGACGGAATGCATGGCTGTCTATGGGAAAACTGCTCCTCCGGGAAGGGAGGACGAGCCGGCGGTTCAGATGCAAATTGATAGCGAAACAGGACAACTTGTCGTTCTGGAACCGGGGACTGCTCTGCTCGACCTTTACGAGAATCATTAGACCTCAACACTCATTCTCGGTTGTTTGTCATGCGCTGTGTGTCTGAACACTATGTATACATGTATGGTCAAGTATCTATGAACAGTATGTGTTGTATTCGCCATCTTGTTATCGATGGCTGATAGCAAGCTACCTGCGAAATTGCAACAAGTGCTATTCGGAGGCAATTGCAATGCGAAGTGCTTCGTACGCGTAAGTTCTCCTAGTTTCCCTCCCTGTAATCCGAGAGCACTCGTTGCCCGCTCGCGTGTATTCGTGCGCGATGGCAGAACCTCAAAACCTAGAATTTCCCTGAATTTCCCTGAATTTCCCTAGATCTCATTCCCTGCCTTGCGGCCTTTTGCCTCGCCTCCTCCGTCCCGATCACACGTTGCGTCAAGTCCCTCAGTACGTTCGTCATCTCAAGCATCATACTTGGAACATGCTGTATCTTGTGGTCAGGGGCTCCGTCACGGAGAGGTACTGTATAATATTTTCTGACGACGGTGACGACGTTGAGGTGGGTCCGCAGTGGCTTCCATCACTTGAATGAAGCGAGCTTTGGCAAAGCTACAAGCGACAGATTTGCGAGATACACGTATTTTACGCCAAGTGGAGCGCATTTGAGTCAAGAAGACACGGAGAACAAGCTATGACGCATGGAGCGCCGTTCCACCAGGAGCTGCATGAGAAGAGTCCTATAGCGCGTTGATAGCAGGTCGAAGACATCACCGGGAAACGTGAGCTTTCAGTACTGCAGTACTTCCAATGTGCTTCCTTGAGTTAGAGCACACGCAGCAGGACCAGTGAGAGCGTTTATAAATAGAATACCCTATAACGAAGAAACACATCGACATCATACTACTGACGTGCGAGAGCCCACTATACGATCTGCAACCTAAAGGCAACGAAAGCAGCAAGTCAGTCAGTCAACCCTTCCAAAAATGACATTTCTTCGCAGAAAGTCCGTTCAAATTGCGTACTTACATCCCGAATGTAGGGCATATTGAGCACATTGCCAACGAACGGCAGCTGTCGTAGGAACGTAAGGATGACCGGGAAGAAATCGCTACAAAAACGCGTCCCCAATTAGTTCCTATCACAAACGTAACCGAGTTCACATGGGGGATGAGGTGGAGAAGGCGTACCCGAAGAGATTCAAGAATCCAAATACTTCGACTATCATGCCGACGAATGGCCATTTGAGGAAGACCAATAGGATCCCTCCAAAGAAACATACTGTCCCCCTGATCTTTTGTTTCCTCGCAAAGAAGTAGAACGTCTTGTGCGGGCCAATGATGAGTGTCAGGCCCGAGAGGAAGAGGAGCTGTATCGTCCGAGGAAGGGGATGATGTACGTTAGCCAGAGCTTGCCGGGGTTGAGGGAAGGTGAAAGGATATGTATGTCGGAGAAGAGGGAAACATGACGGAGGGTAGGAAGTAGAGATATAGGGTATAGACTTACGTTCCCGAGAGCCAACAATGCACCGTCGAAAAAGAGCATGACACCGAGCATCATGAAGCCCACTCCGAACGTCGTGAGCGCGACACCGATTTCTGTACATCTCCTAGTCAGCTTATTTCATAGCACGAACTTTGTACTGCACCTCGACATACTCTGTGCGTCCGTAAGCCACATGGTTCCTGAGTCTTCCCTTCAAATTATCTTGGCTGGTATTCAAAGTTGTGCTCGGGTATGCTTGGACAAGGTGGCCGCCAGCAGCGCAAGCTTTCGACTAGCTACACAGATAAGATGGACTTGGAAGCTGGAGGGCGTATTCTCAGACGGGTCGAGAGAGACTTCTTGCGTACGTGTCACTGTGCTTACTGCGCGCTAGAGGACGCGTTCCAGCTATACGGGACGCTCTCTGATCTGACAATGTTCGCTTTTGGTAAATTGGCCAAGAACCCCGAAGGCAGCTTGAGAGCTTGAGGATCAGACCTAGCGGCATCCAAAGCACGACTTGCCGATCACATCTGCCAATTGACTCGAGACCAACAGCAGTAGTCTTGTGGGTTGATCGACTATCGAATCCTCCCATTGCCATAAGACGTAGAGAAACAAAATCGAGCTGGATAGATGTTAGATAGTACTCGTATTATTACAGCAGAGTGTGTGCTTGGTGGTATATGTACGTGTATGAGCATCATGCATGAAACAATGAAAGAACACTATCAAAAAGAGTCAAACAAGTCATAGTCTTGCCAATGCTTGAGAAGGATGGCTAGTGATTGTACGATTCGCCAATTGCGAGGTTCTCCTGGGCCCGCCCTCTGCCCAACCTGTCGCCTGCCAAGCAACATTCACGCGAGAGTATACCGATCCCGAATCCCAACCAATGCGTACACGCGTCGGCCACACAATGACACCCAGACCGATTATACCCGTATCCGAGCAGATACCCAGAATTCAAGTACAGACACGAACGATCCTTCGACCTTCGACAGGAATGAGATGTGGCATAGAAACGGGGGAGGGTAATGAGAAATGCCTGAGTCTGAGGGGCAGAGAGAAGAGTCGCGAGTTGCGTAAGGTGTAAGAGCCTAGCTCTCATCGACTTCTGCCTCCGACAACCCAAAGGCCATATCTTATTCCCTGATATCACATGCTCATCCCCACCCACAACTACTTGCTTCCGTACCGGCCCCTAACCAAACCAACCGTTTTACCCGGTCACGCCTTCTCCTTCCCAATATCTTGATCTCCAGTCTCCGTACCATCCCATTCAAATGAGCGATCCAGTATGGATGGCCAACGGGCCTGCGTCGGCGAAGGAGAGCGCAAACGAGGGTTGAGAGTGTGCAAGTTGAAAGACACCCGGGGATGTGAGGTGTGAATGATGTCGGGGGAGAAGAGAAGACCGTGAGCAGAGCACGACGGACGCGGACGGATAACGGAATTGTTCGTAATGAGTCCGAGTAAGCAGAGGGGGAAGGGGAACGGCGAGGCGAGGCGAGGCGAGACGAGAGCGAGAGCGAGCGAACGAAAATAATGCAAGAGGGACGAGACGAAGAGGTCGCGTGTCGCACAATTACAACAATTAGGCGTGTATTAGCAGAAACAGGAGGCCCGAGTCGAGGGAATGACGTGTACGTTATAGCGTTCAGTTGGACTTTCGGGTATCAGCCCTTAGACGAGAGAGGGCATCCGGGAACTATCCGTATGCAAGACGTTCGGCCGACCACGCAAGAGTTGTTGAACCAGATATCGCCCACAGGCTCCATGTGCGTCATCTTGTGTCAAGATTTGGGAGACGCAACGGAGGAGGTGTCAAGTAGGGTAGCACGACGCTGCTTGTCGTTGTGGTATCGTATGTCGTCGGAAGCCGCGCGAAGATAGGGGAGTCAGGGGAACGAAGACGAAAGATTCGCGCGTATATGTGCTCATCGTTGTCAGAGCACTGTGGGTGATGGGGGAAATATTGGGAGAGGTATATCAGGGTGGAAGTGAACAGGGCGGGGGCAGGTTGATGGAGGTCGTTGTGGGGATACAGTAGGTAAGTGAGGTAATGAGATATCGAAGGGAGCGGGATGGGCATAGAGGGGAGGAGGGAGGGGGGAAGGTTCGGCACCTCACAAGTGAGCCCGCGAACATTTAACAACAACACACTTTTCCGAACAGACAGGGGGAGGGCGACAGAGACACGCAATATGCCGTATGCTGTGTCGAACCTTTCAACTCGATGAAGGGCGCGTGGATACCAGGATGAGAACACTTCGTCACACTACGAAGACGACCCTGTCCGCTTACAGTCCCCCTCCCGCTGTCGACGAAGGATGTTCCTGTGCCTGTTGCTCCTTCCGTTGCTGCTGTAACTCCGCCATCTTCTTGTCTCTATACGCAATCGCGCGTTCCACCCAGCCGACCATGTCCACCTCTCTTTCGCGATCCTGCACGAGGAAAGGGTGATCCTGTAGGGAGAAATGAGAATCACATGTAAGTCACCTGCATCTCCCAGCCAGAAGGAGCAAAGCACGCACCAATAATTCGGCATACGTCGCCCTTTGTTCCGGAATTTTATGCAAACACCGCGCCACGAAATCGCGAGCGGTCTCCGAGAATCGGTCTTCTGGCAATTCTGGCGGATCACCATGCACAATGGCAGTCAATTGGGCAAAGACGTTCGCATACGTCTCCGGTGGGTAAGGATAGTGCCCCAGACCCATCTCGATCATAGCGAGGCCGAGAGACCACACGTCCGAAGAGACGGTATATGTCCCCACGTTTCCTTGTGATTCTCCCTTGATACGCTCAGGCTGAGGAACGATATGATTTTGTGAGCGTCTAGCCAATATGGATTGAGAGAAATATACGCACCGCCATATAGCTTTGGCATCCGATGTTGGTCTTGGCGAGAGATTTCTCTAACTGCCCGGAGACACCAAAGTCGCAGAGCTTGACCTCTCCTTTCCTGTTGACCAGCACGTTCGTAGGTTTGACATCTATTTAAAAACAGCATGTAGGTTAATAATAGTTCTCGGTCCGAAACGACGAAAAAGAACAAAAAGTGATAGCGTATGATGAGCTGCAACGTCGACGCCCCAAGATCAGCTTAACGACTGAGAAGAGAAACACACCTCGATGGATGATTTGCATGTCGTCCTTCAGGAACTTCAAACCACGAACCATGGCGCCTGCTATTCGTCCGAGGACGTCTTCTGGGATGCCCTCGCCTTCGAGTTTGTCTACTGACCCAGCATCCATGTACTCCATGCAATAATATACGCATCTGAATGGAATGACTCGAGTTAAGACGGAGGACGGGCTTCTTCGCCAATGAGTCGCGACAGGCTAAATTGACTTACGATTCTATGAAGAATGCGCCGTAAAAGTCGACGATTTCAGGTGCACGCGCTCGATGTAGAATGTCAAGCTCCATGATAATCGCGTTGAGCTTTGCTTCATCCAGTTCAAGGCGAATTTCCTTATCATAGAGGAAATCGAGCGAAGAGTGGGCCAACTATGAGCCGACGGGGAGAAGACGGAAGTGAGGGGGGACAGACAGACCTTCATTGCCATGTACACGTTGGTGGGCTTGTGAAGCACCCTCTTTACTGTTCCGTAGTTGCCCTTTCCGAGCTCTTCTTCGAGCTGAAGCTCGTTCATGTTGATCTTGAATGATGATCCATTGGAGAAGTCGACACCTTGCGCGTGAAGAACAGCTTTGCCAGAGAAATTGAGAGCACCAGAAGGATCCCTGAAAGGAGATGAGATTGCGTGATGATATCAAAAGAGCGTGGACATACACGACATTGCGGAAATTGGCAAAGGGTGTGCTGAAGTTGGAGGCGGGCGATCGGCGTGGTAGGTCGTCGGTGGGGATCCTGCCACCACCGAGACCAGCATCTCCGGGGCCACCCCCTCTTGGAATGATACCTTGAGCGATATCGTTCACCGATAGTTTGGGCGCGTTGTTCTTGAGCCTGCGAGCGGCAAGGCCGCCGGGCGGGAGACCGGGACGACCTGAGGGGTCCGATATGGCACTCCTGAGGGGCGGATGTAGAGCCTTGTCCACGATCGAAGCGTTTCTCATGGCGGCGGTGGCGGCCTCGACGGAGGCAGGCGACTGCGCCCCGCGATTGGCGAGCATCTGGAGAGTTTTTTGGTGAGCATCTAACAGTCTTGAGACCAAGACGAGTGTCGGGGACTGACCGCAGACATTTTTGCCTGAAGAGAGGGGGGCATTGGGGTGGCCGCGAGTGGTCTGTTGCGATTGAGAAGCCCGGCAACGGAGCGGGAGGAGGCGGCGGTGTTTGCCCTGGGGGCGGGGGAGGGACGAGCAAGGCCAGCATCGGGGGTCGAGGAGTTGTCGGACATCGTGGTGGTTGTCGAGCAAAGGACTGGCGACGACGTTGGCGGCGACGTCCACGGACAGCGTCCACTGAGAAGGGGCACAGAGCAATCGCTGCCGCCATGGACCATGGATCAAGCAGATATGACATCAGCAGCCTCGGTTCCGGGGTCCTTGCACCAGAAAACTAATTATTATTTGTGGAATGAAATTGAAACAATTGCCACAGTGCCACTCTCTGTGCTCGTCGGTGGCTCCTGCTTTCGCTGTATATCACTCGTCGCAACCCTGGCTTCTCTACTGGACAAGCTCTCTCCCTCCGTCGTCCTTGGTGCGTCTCATCTCTGCTTGACCTCCTTCTCTGCAACGCTCATTCTGCTCTCAGCGATCCCCCTTCTGCTCATCCTTGCACGCGTGGTCTACGCCCAATCTGCCCGCAAATCCAAGTCCATGAGCTATGTCGTCAAATGGGGGAGGGAAAGGTGAGGCTTCCATTCCACCCCTGGCCGCGTCGCACTCGTCTGACGTACTCTCACTATCGCGCCACTCTGAAGGTTGACTTTCCCTCTGCCCTCGCCTGACACCAAACTCGCCTTTATCCGAAAGCAAATCGCGGATTACACACAGCTTCCTCCGCATTCCTTCAAACTTGTCCACGCCGGCGCGGTGATGAAGGATGATAATGCACCCAGTACGTCTCCTTTCCGTAAATTCTCTTCCTTTTACCCTCCGATCGCGGTCTCCCATGGGCATCCAATTCTCCTTGCACGAGCGCCCCGTCCCCGTGTTCTATTTTCACGCTGACACTCCTCCACACAGTATCCGCATATGGTATAAAGCCCGGCTCTACCCTCGCCATCATTGGTGGCGGAGACAACTCGATACCCGATCCAAAGTCCTCCAAGATACCCGCGAACACAAAAGCACCGCGCACAGAAGAATCCACGATCGCCCAGATCCGCTCAGAGGTGGACACCGTCCGAAGGAACCTGAAACCGGACGTAGACACGTTCTTGCATACGCTCCACCCTTCACAACCACCTCCACAACCTCGCGCTTCTGCTGCTGCTAATAACAATAGAGGGAATGGCACTGTGCCTGGAAGGTCGCAGAACTTGGAGCAGGAACATGCAAGGCTGGGCGAGATGCTCCTCCAGTCTTTGTTGCGGTTAGACGCCATCAACGCCGAGGGCGAGTGGGAGCAGGCTCGCAGCGAACGAAAGGGCGCGGTGAAAGAGGTCCAAGGGTTGCTTGACAAGTTAGACATCGGGTGGAAGTCGAGGAGCAGGGTGTAATATATTGCATACTCTACATGTGCACGCATAGCTAAGCTCTGCATCTTACATTTCTTGTATTTCCCTATTTTGGATGACAGTGCAGGTATCAACTCTAAGAGAGTTTGCACATAATGTTGCGATCCGTCTCGTCACTTCGCTAAATTTTTTGCATCATGTCAAAGGTAAGTACACCGTTCACAGTATTGTCCAAGGTAAGAGCATACCACAGTCTGACTCTGCGTCCATCACTATGTTCAAAGATGCTTGCATGACATTCATTGCATATGTAAAATCCAGCCTAACCATCGCCAGGGCACCCCCTAATTCGCTGACAGACGACCACTCGGGGTTGACAGATCCGCGCATGACAAGCAGCGTTGTCAAATCACTTTGCAGCCCTACAAATAGCAACAGGAAGACGAAACACTCCTTAGTCAGGCGAGCTCTGGTAATGGTAGGAAACGGAAAGTCTTCACCGATGCATTTCTCAACTATGGTTAAACCCGGAGCGGTGTGCACAGTCGAGTGACCTCGTGGTACTGGTGGTCCTACACCACCGTTGCCGCTCAATTTCGCACTTTCTCCTACAGAAAATTCGTCTCCGGATCCTTCTCCCTTTTCCGGCCCAAGCTTGAAGGCTGACTTTTCGGCCTACAAGAATATCAAACCAATGTCAGCTCTTGAACTCGTCTTCTTGCGAGCTTCATCGGAGAAGGGCAACGAAGGACAGCGAGGAAAGCTGATTCTTGACTTAGTCACTACTTACGAGGAGGTAAGAAGCCGTGGTCACAGGGGCGCACGTACAAAGGAATCGTACAACCGCGCAAGCCTTTGTATATGGTCGACTGAAATTCGGAACCGGAT
This sequence comes from Lentinus polychrous, assembly GCA_000787475.1. Taxonomy (NCBI): domain Eukaryota; kingdom Fungi; phylum Basidiomycota; class Agaricomycetes; order Polyporales; family Polyporaceae; genus Lentinus; species Lentinus polychrous. Next base: position 3,010 of record JSYW01000225.1, on the reverse strand, counting down.
TCGGAGTGTACGCCGACGACTCGGTATTTGTATTTCTCGGTGAATGCGCTTGAGTACCGGTGCCCAGGCCTGTCTCGAGCTCAGGAACAAGACTCTTGAACGCCTGCCGAGTAAAAAGAACGGACAAAGAGCATCATCAGCACAATCAAACGTGTACGGCCGAGAGATTCATCTCCGAGTCGAATCGTCTCGACTGGGACGCACAGATAATGAACTTACGTTCTGAAGCACCCTTCATGAGAGATACTTGGCTATCAGTACCTCTTCTCTTTGCTTCGGCCGTGGTTGACTTACTCATACAACGCCCTACGGCAATTCTCGATGGCCTCATTGACCTGTCTTAGACCTGAAAATATAGGGGAATCGACCCCATAGGGGGAATCCGCCAGAGCCAATTGGCGGTGGAAAAGATCCCATAGACCGAGGGTGGTCGCGAATCCTGTCCGGAGACGATCTAGTCTCACACGCAGGTGCTGTGCTATGGTTCCATGCTCCACGTTGGAGGATTCAGGCTTCCTGGTCTGGGGAAAACATTGACTCGAATGCACGATGACTTCTACTGAAGGGCGTATACGCACCACAGTACGGTCACTGACAAGAGCAAGATCAAAGTAGCCCTCCTGGCTTATGAGCTGGCCTAATTCTGCAGCTACGAGCTTGAACTCCTAGATAGAAAACATCAGGATGATGTGAATGAGTTCGGAAAAAGCTAGCACCCACCTTCGACAACGCCTTCCAACTCGAGCTCAGCACTCTCAACTCCGACGCATCCGACTCCCACCCAAGTTGATCCGACATCGCTCGTTCCGTTATGGTAACTACGTTCACGAACACTCGTTCCGTCGCTTCGATTGACTTTGTTACATCGACCACCACTTGTTTGAATGTCTGGAACGATTCTGCTTTGACTTGCGAAGATTTGAGTAGGGTACTGGATAGGATGTGGTGGGGGTGATGGTGATGGTGTTGCTGCTGCTGATCGTGGCGGCGGCGATAGGGGGCGTGACCATTGCGTTTCTCGTAGTCGAAGGTCGACGCAACGCGTGAATCCCTGACTGCTGTAGTCGCTCCCCGAGTCGGCGTTTGTGCCAGTGAGTGCTGGTCAGAACGTAGTGATGCTGAAGGTACAGCTGTGAAGCACATCGCGAATCGAATGCTCACTCCTGCCAAGCACGCAGCCCGTGGCATGCATATATGCTCTGATTCTACCTGGTGCGTCCACAAACGTTTGTCCCCACCACGTACTCAATCATACTTTGACTCTAGCTACGCCTTCTAGGCTAAGCTAGCTCAGAGATCGTTTGGCGACACGCCCTGTCGTCCCCAAAGAGTCATTATGAAACCTATGATGGATCGAAACCAACTGACCCATCTTGTCCCCAGACGTTCCCAGATACATCTAGGCATATTACCGGACGAACCCTGAAGCTTTCCACCATTGACATAACCTTCGAGTCTACTTCTTTTACAAGGCCATAAGAGCTGGCATCCAACGTTCAATGCATCAAGCATCCCCTACACGACATGTTCGAAACGTCATTCACGTGAGACTTGCGCTTGGGGATTCGATATAGCTAATCAAACATAGGCTTCGCGCCTTGTGTGCCACTCAATAGTGTTCCAACATCGGGGCGGTCTCACGCATGCGCGTGTCCTTGGAGACACCATGTCACTGCGCAAACTCTATGCGATGTGCACGGTGGGGTTTGAATGGAAGCTGCTCTAAAGTGCTCGCGTTGGGGACTGCCTTCTCAGATGATGGGGTAGGGAGCCCGGAGCTCTTTCTGTAGGTGAGTCTCCCGGTTGGATGACCTCATTTTGCGTTAGGCATCTTGTACTTGGGATGCGATTGCGCAACTGCGCACCGTCCGTGTTTCAACACATTCACGAGGCATATCTTCGAGACGGCATGCTGGCACCGCTCAATGTGACGTATCGTGAGCGTTTGTGTACCATCTGCCGGTCACGCATCCTGAGTATAGTGCATGACTTTCAGTATGTATGTCGACGCATCATCTGTCCATGTTCAGTCAGTATTCAACTGACCTAACCTTTGTCAAGACAGGATGTCATACATGCTTGAGATTGATAACCTGTAGCCTTTCACGATCACGATGAACACTAGTCAAAATCCCATCCGTCTGTACTCCTCGATCATTTCATCCAACTGTTGACCCCTCGCAATTGGAACGTTGACCGTATCCGTACCGAAGAGCAACTTCACCACCGACGGGTCAACCATATAGGCCAAGTCGAATCCCCTCGCGGCGAGCCTGTCCGTAAGGATCGGGGTCGTCAACCCATGCTCGAAGAGGATTCCCTCCTCCGGTGGGCTTGGAGGGTTGGGGGAGTCTGACAATGCTGTTGCTTAATTCATTTGTGCTGATATCCCCTGGTTCAATGACAGTGAACTTATATATGTGTAATTGTCAGTATTGTTCGCCGTTTGCAAACTCGCACTCGAAGTGCTGAAACTGACTTTGATGTTCCATTCAGGATGCAGCTCTTCGTTGAAGGAGTCACAGGCTCTCAATAGTTATACGTTCGATTAGTATGAACTATATGCCGATAGAACAAATTTGGCTCACCATGTTTAAAGTACGCTACGCCTCCGACCTAAACAATACGCGATGCTGAAGCCATTCTGATTAACCCACAACCTACATCAGGCTGATTCACCTCCCGGGATAAGCCCTTCACACACTCTCTCATGACATTCCCCCCTCCCCAAAAGTCCCTCCCACACGTCCGACGAGCAACGTCCAGATGTGTACCCTCGACTTCACCCAAGGTCCCATATCCTTCATCACTATAGACCACATCGAGTCTGCCAAAACTCCTTTGATCTTGGAGAAAACCGAGATGTCTTCTTCGATATTCGTAACGTCGAGCCTCCGGATGAGCAACTGGGACCCGGAAGGGCATTGTTGTTTGAGGTCGTCCCAACACGTCAGGTTTGCGAGCGATGGTCACTTCGATGTCGCCCTTAGCAGTGGTGTCCCGGTTGCAA
>JSYW01000224.1:0-38143 GCA_000787475.1 Lentinus polychrous | reverse complement strand
GAACACCAATCTGGTTGGATCAATCCGTCGGACGCCCTGGTTCAAAAGGATTGCGCCGAGCCTTCCCAGCCCATCCCCTCCCCTTTCGTCCTTCCTCTTCGCCTTCGTTTTCTTTGCGGTCCTCCCCGCCCCATTCCCTTTTTGTTTTGCGGTCAGTATATTCTTCAAATTCGCTCAAATGCCTCAATTGCTCATTTCGCGAAAAAAAATCACATACAGAGTGCTTGCTGTCGTCAAGCTTTCCGCACCCACGATCTCTTCCCGACTGCTAGACAGTGCCCCCTGCCCAGCGTAGACCGCTCCTTTCGATTTGCAGATACCTTCGCTTTACTCGTTGGCCGCACCGTTCAGTCCCAGCTTAATTCAATTCCTCTCTTTTCACCAACATGAAGTTCATTCTTTTCGGTCTCACCTTTGCGAGCGCCGCCTCGGCCCAGATCGTGGTAAATGGCCTCTCCATGGTCCCTGCCGCTGCTGCTCCCTCTGCTCCAGCACCTAGCTCCTCTGCTCCTGCTGCCTACGGTTCCTCAGATAGCAACTCTCAGGGTGGTTATGATTCTAGCGCGTCTTCCAGTGCGCAGAACAACTACGGTTATGGCGCCAGCTCCTCCCAGAACGGCTACTCTCCGGCGGCGACCACTGCTGCCGCATCGTCTGCTGCGTATGCTCCCCCTTCGCAGTACACACCGCCGCCTGCCTACTCCTCCATGGACTATTCTTCCTTCATGTCTGGAGGATACAAGACCATGGACTGCGGGTACGGTTGGTACAAGGGTAATGACGGGTCATGTCAACAGCAGTCTTGGGTATGTCAATTTCTGGCATTTTCAAACTCGTTCTATTTGACACGGATTTTCTGACTTGACGTTTTCTTTCTCTCAGTACACTACCTCTGGGTGCTACCAGAACAGGTACGTGCTGATGTTCAATTGTTTGTTTGACGCCTATTGATCGTCGTTCCTATGCAGCTACCAGCAAAACTGTCAGGCGAACACGGTCACCGTGACCCAGGTCTCGACAAATGTGCAGACGCAAACAAAGACCATGACGGACACCATGACTGTCACCAAGACCATGACCGACGTTAAGGTAAGTAGAATCGCTTCAGACTGTGATTGTCTCTGCCGATATTGACGTTTTCTCCAGACCTCCGTCCAGACGCAGACCATGACTGAGACAAAGACGATGACGGAGACAAAGACGGTCCCCACCACAATCACTCAGACTTACACTCAGACCCAGGTCCAGACGCAGAAGGAGACTCAGACTCAGACTGCCACTCAAATCAAGACCGACACCGTGGCTATCACCAAGACTGACATCATGACGTCTACTCAACTCGTCCCCACCACCCGGGTTTGGGTCTCTACTGAGATCATCGACCATACCAAGACCCAGGAGCACACCCTCACTGCTACTGAGACGAAGACTCAGGTCAACGTCTACACGCAGACCGCGACGCAGACCAAGACTGACACTGCGACTGCTACCGCTACCGTCAAGGAGACTCAGACTGATGTTGTCACTCAGACTTACCTCAGCACCATCGTTCAGCCTACCACCTCGACGAAGGTCTGGGTCAGCACTGAGATCATCGACAACGTAAGTTCCTGGTGCACTGTACCTTGTCGAAGAATGTCACTAACTCCGCACACTCCAGACCAAGACCGTTGAGCACACCAACACTGCTACCGTCACTGACAAGATGACAGTCGTGCAGACTGCCACGAAGACCCAGGTGATGACTGACTTCATGACTGTCACCCAAGTCAGCACTGTTGTTCAGCCGACCACCTTCACCTCCATCTGGGTTAGCACCGACATCATTGACAAGGTGAGAATCCGGAACCACGTGTCGCATTTTTTGACAGCTTCCATTGACATTTTATTGCTCCCATCAATAGACCAAGACAGTCGAGAACACCCTCACTTCCACGGTCGTCCAGGATCACACCGTTCTTCAGACCCAGACCTACGTATCAACCGCCACCCAAACTCAGAGCGAGACTGTTACTGCGACGGCCACTCAAACCGAGCAAGCAACCGCTCTCGCATCTTGCCTTAGCCAGGTGAGCTATTCTTGTTTGACCGCTCCAAACGTCAAACAATGTCACTGAAACCCCGCCTTCTTTTTTTTTCTTCTAGTGCAAGAGCACATGGTCATTGCAACCCGGTAACAGCAATAACTACAACACGTACGCGTCTGCGCCGTCTGCTAGCTACCAATACAGTCAACCCGCCGCCGCCACTGCTGCTGCGTCAAATGGAAGCAGCAACTACAACCAATACGGCAGCTCTTACGGTGGTTCGAGCGGTTCGAGCGGTTCAGGATACTACAAGTCATGAAGAACGATAACATACCCGCTCTCTTCCACGATGACCAAATCAACATCGTCATCTTGACTGACTGACTAGTGACAAGTGACGGACTGCTACGAGGGCCGCGACCCGCAGCGTGTTTTTCTCCTCTGTTCATGATGATCTATCTTTGCTCTACCCTTGTCGTGTTCTGCTCATCGGACGCTTTCTCCTCTCCCTCTACCTTACCCTCTCAATCCTGCTTTTATAGGCGAGCGGCGGTTTTCTGTTCGGTTCTTCATACCCCTTCCCTCGCAAAACCCCTTTTCGAACGCAACTTCATGTGATGTGTAGAGTCACCCAACCAACTGGGTTTTTGTTAGGCTTTCTTTGCGGACTCAGTTCCTTGTTTCGGTGCAACCCTAATGAGTATTTTGTGAAGATGTACTGGTCAAATACTTTCTTCTTCTACTCCACCACCCCCTTTCATTATACCTTCCCGCCTCCTGCTTTTTTCTTGATTACTACCTGGGGTACACCATGTACTTGTCGTACATCAACTTTCCGACTTTTTTGGTGCATCGATGCATCAAAAGAAAAGTGGCAGTCGCAAATAGCATGTTTCTTTTTGCGTTGCCCGCCATACTTTGGATTGACCGTTTGGCGTTAACTTGGTTCAGCTGCGACAGAGAACAACCCCTGGACTCGTGGAAACCAAGAGTACCGGAGAGTCGTCCACCGGAAGGTGAGCGCGCGTCAATGAAGAGTTCCCCAGTCCCGAACTTCCCACTGATCGAAGTACACTCTTCGGAATTCCTTCTGCAAGGCTACGTATACTATGAGCGCTTGAGCGCGCACATATGTTACACTGGAACGAGAGGTTTCCCTTGCTTTTCGCATGGTGCTCCCGAGCTCGCACGCGGCGTACGAGTGTCAAGGAATGTCGCAATAATTCCTCGGGGCTTCGTATGTACATAGAGGCTGCGAAAGAGACGCTGCGAGAACACGCGTAGCAAGAGTAAAGCAAGAGTAAGTCAAATAGCCCGCGCACAGAAGCAGACACAGAAGAGGGCACATACGAAGCATTGATACTAATAATACGACGTCCGCGACTACTCGGCTGGATTCAGTATGTCCTGGATGCTCTTGCGGACATCGCCCACAACTTGGACGAAGACATCACCAGAGTACTCTTCAAACTCGGGATCAAAGTACCACTCTACGTTTTGAACGCACTTATCATATGGAACGACGAGAACGTACTTTTGTATGATGTCATAAGCACTGTGACATTGAGCTTCAACACGCTCGCGCAGCTCCTTGACCATCCCGAACCCAATCCCGAAGTTGCCATGTCGTCGGCGTGCTATGGTGTACTGAAGGATCCATATAATGATGCGAGGGGGTCTGGTGTCGTCGCCTTTCTCCTCTTCAAAGAAGAACGCGTCGAAGAGAGGATCGTTGTATCGCGTAGGGACATAGAAGTCCTCGGTGGTGAAGGATACGATGTCCTCAAGTCGGTTGTACAGGTGATGTTCACGAGGGGCCCACGGACGAACGGGGGGCGTGTCGAGATGCATTATGCCGGATGGTGGGATTCTCATGGCAAACGTTGCATCTGTCGGGGTGGCGACAACGGTGGGACAAGCACCGTTGGTTGTATGGGCATCCTTGACGTAGACAAAGCGAATCAGCTTGTCGTTGTCGTTGTGGTTGTCCTTGTTGTGATCGCTGCTACCCTCCGCCTCCATGCTGTCATCAACACACCAACCTCATACGTTTCGCGTCTCTGCCACCAGGAAATGGCGCCGTGCGCTTTTTGGCATTGCCTGTCGACGTTCCGTTGGTAGACATGTCATCCCGTGTCATCTCATCCAGAGACATCCCGTCCGTAGACGTACCGCCCTGGGATACCTGTGCCGGGGTTGACTGGTTATCGAACCGCACCATCTGTACGAAATGCATAAATTCCGGCCCAAACCTGCTCTCACCATCGCGTGTCAAGACAGTAGCCAGGCCTTCGAATATACAGCCGGCGATAGATGAGCCATCTCCACCAAGGCCACTGAAAACTCCAGACATCTTGTCCCACACCGTGTACTTTGTTTGACCCATGTAGTGTGTTTGGAGAATGCGCTCGATAACGAGCCGTTGTATGAAGGGCGACTTGAACGTCCACATCCATCTTGCATTGGAAATATAGCAGGGTCGATTGATGTGTGTCGTCGCCGGACGAGGAAGATTCTATGGCTCTCGCAGTCGTGTACATCATATCTCGGGGGGTCGGCGAGTCGTAAGACTCCGTCATACACATACTCGCGCCCGTCTGAGAACTGAGCATCCATCAGGTAGATAATCTCGCGTGGGCAGGGGCCGACAACGCGATAAAGTTCCTGTACCGCCTCCAGGCTGAACTTGCCCTTGGTTTCTACGGTCATGCGGAACTGTGGAGTGGAGGCTAGTTGAAACCTGAAAATGTATTTAGTCACAGTTTGCTAGGCATATTTCATAGCATACTTAGATCTGCCATATCTCTTCACCCGTCCATGGGTTCATCCGCCACCTTGGAACCTTATAGGAAAGATCTGCAAAGCGGCCATATTGCCTATGTTGGGGCGACACGGTAGCGATGAAGATCAGTCTTCTGAGGTAGGTCATCACCATGTCTTGTATTTGCTGGACCTCCCTGTCTGCATCGTATAGCGACCATAGTTTTGAACCGTCGTCGGGATAATCCGGGTACATTACAGCTTGAAGGTCGTCGTATTTGCAGTGCTTTATACCACTGCCATGAAAGAAAAACACATCTTTGTCGTCGACGGTGAGCAGGAGCTCCTCTCTCATCGACAGGCATTCGAGCATAAAGTACAAAAGGAAGCAGGTCTTGCCTGGAACATATTAGTTGCGACGAATTAAACCATTCAACAAGCCACACACCTATTCCCGGTTGTCCCATAATTAGGGCACCGAGCATTTCCTTATCCCGGCCATTTCGCACACGAATCGCAAATAGGCGGTACTCCTCCCGAACGAATAATCCCGAGACGTGAGTGAGTTTGCGGTCATGAAGTATGGGCATATCCACGGGGATGTATCCTGCATTGCTGCAAGTTTTGAAACACTCGTCCTTGCCCCAGAACTTCTGACGAAGCGTCTCCCAATGCGAGAAGGCTGCGGGTAACTCATCCCACTGTTTCCAACAGGGATCCTGGGATACGACATCAGTAATCAGGTTTTATTATCTACAAACTGACATCCGAGATATTCCTCATCTTAGCAATATCAATTGAAAGGGTAGAATGGATTCAAGGGAAGGTAGAGGGGAAACGGTCATGTGAAGTCCCGAGTCTCGTGTCACGTGTCGTCAGGTGTCTGCACATCAGCCGCCTGGATTCCTGGATGTATCCTGCATTACGCCATCTGTTCTCTCCTCCGTGTGCATGGCACTGCATGCGATGAATAATCTCTCAGGCCGTAGGACTCGGTACATATTATTAACGGCGTTGGGTGGCGATCGGTATCTTACGCACTCTCGCGCTGACCTACTCTTTCCCGAACCTCATCGCCGTCCTCTAACGTTATAAGTTCGTAAACGGTCACAGCACACCCACACGATCCATTCATCAGTATCGTTGAATATTCGACGAGAATGCCTATCCGTTATACCGAAGACCCCGCGACTATCGCTTCGCTCAAAGAAGCTCCGGAAAAGTTCCTGGTCTTTTACTCTTCTCGTCTGCCAGACGGGAGATTGTGGTGTCCTGTGCGCATTTCCTACGCCACTTCATCATACACATCTTTGAAAAAATTCAAGCATACGCATGTTACAATTCATTTCTGGATGTAAAACTGACGTGATGACCCCCGCCTTGGGGGTTTGAATTCTTTGTTTGACAGGATTGCGTGGCTGTAGAGGATTTGGTGGAGAAAACTTTTGGTCTACCTGATGCTCCCTTTGCGTTGGTTGTCTATGTAGGGCAAAAACCAGAGTGCGTTTCCGCGTCCCTCGCTCCTTTGTTTTCCTTCTATCCTTTTTTTCGCCTATGAACGCAGACAACTATTCTACCGAGCAGCCGCCCTTCTGTTCAGTCCTTGTTTCTTCAGCCACATGCATGGTCTTGTAACTGACGAGACTACAACAGATGGAAGTCCTCTTCCAACCCATTCAGGGCCGATCCGTACAACGTCGGATCGATCCCTACCATGATCAGGGTAGATGATGTGGGTGATGTCTTGTAACCATTGTTGCCGAAGTATAATGACACACTGCTCCTTCTTTCTAGGGAAAGCGACTGGTTGAAGGAGAGATAAACGAACATAGCCTGGCCGCGTTTTTGCAACCAAATAACTGAATGCTATACAGTGCTGTACGAGCGTGTGCCTTCTGGCGCTTACAATGGGATGGTATCTCTCAGACCTACACATCCGGCACTGCTATAATGTGCAACCATCCGCTTTGGCGCCCCCAAACCACATTCTATGCGAAAGTACAAGGTAACGAGTAGCGTCTAAAGACCAATCTACAGGCAACATATGACCTTTATCCTCCGCCGAGCGGATTGCGCTGAGATTCTAGCCTGAATCAAGTGCTTTTGGATCCTTCCCTACCATTATTGGATTCCGCCACCAACAACGTCCATGAATGTCTCTATGTTGAAAGGCGCTGAGGACATGGAATCGGCGTAAGTCCTTTGCTCCGATCGCTATAAAATTCTAAGTCAGACATGACTACTAGTATAAGAAGGGTTCTTCTGTACCGCCCCAATCATCCCGCGATCTGGCTGGCCCCCCTTCATCCCTGCCAATTCCTCCACTCATCATCTCAGATATGGCATACGGGTCTAGTACACCGGCCGATGTCCCGTTCTCCTCTGACAAGTCGTCCGAGGAATCCGTCCCAACAAGTTGGAAACTCATATCCCAACGCAAGAGAGCCGATCGAGAGGCGAGATTAGATCAGTTCCCCGAGTGGAAACTCAAAGAACTGCCGCCGGACAGTAGGAAGGATGTGTCGACTATACCGGAATCGAATCTTACTCCGAAGGAGAATGAGATCGTACGCCTAGATGCAACCGCACTGGTGGAGGCCATCCGCGATCGGCGATACACCGCTCTCGAAGTGACCCAGGCGTTTTGCCACGCCGCCACAATCGCACAACAACTCACGAATTGCCTTACAGAGGTATTCTACGACGAGGCCATCAACCGAGCCAACGAACTCGATAAGCATCTCGAAGAAACCGGAGAAGTCGTCGGTCCGTTGCACGGTCTGCCGTTCTCGATCAAAGATCATGTATTGGTCAAGGGACACGATACGTCAACTGGTTATGCGGCGTGGGCATACAAGACGAAGGCGACCAAGGACGCCGTCGCTGTTGACATTTTGCGAAAGGCTGGAGCGGTGCTCTATGTAAAGACTGCGAATCCTCAAACCTTATTGGTGCGGTTACTTCTTGAACCATTTAGTATGCTTCATTGTTCTAATGCTTAGCCGAACTCTATTCAGTCATTAGAGACAAGTAACAACATATGGGGGAGGACCCACAACCCCTTCAACCGCGGTCCGTCTCAACCGATTAAGGCTTTCTCACAATAGATTTAATAGAACTACCGTTACAGATCTCACCTCCGGCGGCAGTAGCGGTGGCGAGAGCGCATTGATCGCTCTTCACGGAAGTCCTATGGGGATAGGGACCGACATTGGAGGGTCAATCGTAAGTGTGGCGTACCCGATTTATGGTCCTTGCCGTTTCTGACCGGCTGTTCCCCAGCGTATCCCCGCAGCTTACTGTGGTCTGTATGGTCTCAAGGGCTCAGTGGGAAGAATGCCGCATGCCGGCTTAATGGGTTCGCATGACGGGATGGATGCCATTATTGGTGCTCTAGGCCCTATCGCCACCTCGGCCAGGGACCTTGCACTTTTCTGTCGAGTCATGCTGCAGTATGAACCCTGGCTTGTAGAGCCGCCCTTGATTGAAATACCTTGGAAACAGAGTCTCGCGGACGGAGAAGGGTTACCGAAGAAATTGACATTTGCCATTCTATGGGATGACGGTGTCGTAAAGCCACATCCACCTATACTAGACGCACTGAAACGTGTCAAGCAAGCCCTGCTTCATGCCGGCCATGAAGTGGTGAATTGGGTCCCTATAGATCATGAGGAGTCTTGGTCCCTGATGGTAAATATCCCTAGCTCAGGTCATCTCATCATGTTGCGTGCTGAGACATCAACTCATCCCTAGACGAAGTTGTACTTTTTGGACGGGGGAGAAGAATACCGAGATGTTCTCCGCAATGACCCACCGGTCCCGCAAACTGAATGGATGCTTTCTCAAGTCCCTAACGGCGGAAAACCGTACAACGTTCACGAGATGTTTAAGATCAATCTTGCCAGGGAAGCATTCAGGGCAAAGATCGCTGCGCATTGGAATGCCACCCGAACCCGAACAGAGACGGGTAGGGCAGTTGATGCCATCCTCAGCCCGGTGGCACCTACCCTGGCCCCGCCGCACGACACAACTCGTTGGTGGGGTTATACCTCGTATTGGAATCTTATGGATTTCTCCGCTGCCGTCTTCCCGATGGGTCGATTCTCTGCAGAAGGATATACCCCCTCCGACACTTCCGCAGACTACCAGTTTGCCGCTTCCCCCCGCAACGCCACCGAAGCGTACATCGCCGATCAATGGAATCCAGCAACATACGAGAACGCCCCCGTCAGTTTGCAGATTGTCGGGAGACGGTTGAATGAAGAGAAGGTGTTGGGAATGTTACAGGTCGTGGAAGATGCCCTCCGAGTTACCGGTTGAATGGTTGTATAGAGGATGTATATGAGCAGCAGGATACCAAAGTTTGTCGACTGGCTGTTCAAAGTAGTGTTCTAATGTAAGATTGCCTCGTTTTTACCTCCGTATACTTTCGGCCAAAACTCTTGTGTGACTGTGCAAGGCATCAGTTACAGGTTCACAATCGGCTCTTGGGATGACTCGACGAAGGACTCGAAACACACTGGAGTGGCGAATTTGCTCAAGTGGCAGAGCACACGTCACCTCGAGCCCACGGCACTTCCCCTGCCCGATATCCTGACTTCTGGAGCCCATCAGCGAGCCCAACGGCCTTGCGGTCGTCACCATGCGTCTCCATTCATGCACCTACTTGATGCTGTGAACAACTTTCGTCGCTTTCGAGACAAGGCATTGGCGGCTGTTGTGAAAGACGCCCAAGTAGCGCGTTAGGCGTCAGAGCAAACGCCCATTTCGTGATGCCAATTTGCCGATTTGCAGGGCCTTCCGCTTGTTAATTATTCAACTTACTAGGATCCTACACCCAATATTCGAGTCATCCCTGCAGGTCTTCCCGAAGTAGCTCCAATGAGCAGGGATAGTATACGTTATAGAAGGAACTTGCGCCCGCTTGCCCTATCTGAACTACCATTGGAATCTACGCAAGCGCCCTGCAGGTAACTATAGCTCGCCCGAATGGTGGTCTCAATACTGCGAGTGCCAGGAGTACATTCGAACGTCACACGTAGACGAACATCGATGGATGGCTGCTGGTCGATCCGACGAACTAGGATGAAATTTTTGCAGTGTCGTCGGATGAGTCGGTCAAACCAACAACTCCCAAAAGATGTCAGATCGGGTCGGGAGTCGCTCATACCGCGAAGGCCCGACGGCAACTCTGTATATTGAACGTTAACTCGAGCATTATACACGTGTCTTAGTGATGCATCTCGCTGTGCCGCACCAGGAGACAACAATCACCCCGAGTATCGTACTGGTGAGTTACTGTTGAACAGTTAGCCCGATTGCTGCGTACTAACTGCGTTTATACGGCTGCAGAAGTTTGCAGCCCAATCGCCGGTGCCTCAATGCAAGTTGATAGCCTACGCGACCTGCTGGTTTCTGTGCACTGCTTGACATCAGTTGACACCTTTGCCTCGGAGGCATGGTTGCATCCTGATCGTCAACCCATCGATGTTTCTTCATAGCTTACGACCGAGATGAAACGAGTATCGCTTTTGTATATGCTGTCTGCGATGCGCGTTGCAATTTTGGTGCAGACTCACCGATTCCGAATGCCTATTTCCATCTCTAGGGCATCCGATGTTTGGGCATCATTGCTGTACAGACGCTGAATGCTTTACGCTTGGTATGTCCGGTACCTGTCCGTTGAGCAATCTCGGGCGCCCCAGGATATCGAATCGGAAGGGAGACAACCGAGTTGCGGTGAGCTAACATCCAAGGAGTCTGACCTGTCTTCGCAAAAGTATCCCGATCACATAGACTCCGCGTCACTATCTCGTGTGTCACACTGGAATAGGACCCCCTTCCAGACGCAATCTTTGTGACAAGGGCTGTTCCAATGTCTCCGTGTATATAAGGAGGCGAAGGCCGTAGCTCTTCAAACAGACAACGACCCGCTCTTAGGTTTCTTCGCATTCTCTTTTCTACTTAATCCTCTATTTTAATCCGCCAAAGTATGTTGTCCGCCACTCATCGTCAAGTACACTCACTGATTGTTTCGTTGCAACAGAATGCCTTCCAAAACAACTCCTCAGGAGTACAGTTCAGGTCTCCTCATCATGCAACACGACACGGCGAGTGACTATCTGGCAGTCGCGTACCCCACGCTCCGTCGCCACGAAGCCTCTGCCAATATCGTCTTGGCACATGCGCTCAAGAGAGTCAGCACTGAAGCTGCCCTCGCCCACTACCACTTCAGCTCTGACCAAGACGTTGAGGACTGGATGGCCAGCGCTGACGAATCGTCCTTCATTCCCCACCACGCACCCGGAGCGTTCTGGCTCACATTATGGAATACCTCCTCGACCTCTTCACTACCCACCCTAGAACTTGTTCTTGCGTGTGTAGACTGGACGTTGGGCAATTACCCCGTCTTCCTTTGGACGCCGTACCTTGAGCACGCCGCCTCGCCCTCATGGGTGGAACCCCGTATTACCCGCTTGATTGAACATCTCAGCCTTTGTGTCCCCTCTGAGAGGGTCTTCTCTATCTTCGGACAGACTCCGTTCATCAAGACCTTCGCAAGGCAATGGTCACAGGCAACGGGCCATGCCATCGAACGCGAGCCTTTCTACTCCGCATATTTCTCCTACTGCAACGTCCATACCTTCCAAGGATCCAACGCCACTTTGCCCCAAGGCCATAGGCTACGGAGAGCGACAATGGCGGATCTGACACAGGTGGCTCAACTTTGCAAGGAGTTCGCCGATGACTCTGTGCGTTAACTGATCGCGATCCCCATCTTCCCTGAACGATTACTGATCACGATCCCTGTTGAATCATTAGGTTTACTTCCCCTTGACTCTCGAGAGGGCTATGGTCGAGGCCCGAGAACTGATCTCAAAACGGCTGATCTGGGTGTATGACGCCCAGGGAGATATCTCCACTATTTGCGCGGCCACGAGAAACACACATAGAGTGTCTGCCATCACAAAAGTCTATACCACACCCCGCTGGCGGCGCCGTGGATGTGCCGAGTACTTGGTTCGCTATGTCACATCTAAGTAAGTCCACCCTCGATCATCATTCGTCCAAACAATTCTCTGATCATATCATCGATCGCAGGCTTCTCTTCGACTGTGGCGTGGACAGCGTAGTTCTCTATGTTGGTCACGAAAACAGTGCTCAAAAGGTCTATGACCGCGTTGGCTTCGTTGGCCTTTGCGGCAAGGACAAGCCCGCTGGCGTAGAAGACTCCCTCGAACTTGGTTTCGTTGGGACTCAAAGGGGACACTGGTAATTGGACAATGAAACAATCCTATTTATATTCTTGCAGGTTATGGTCCACGGTAACACACCACGATGTATCCTTATAACCCAGTCCATCTAATCCTGGTGCAGTAAAAGCATCCCATAGTAACTTTATTACAGTTTACGGTTATAATGCAATTGAATTCAAAGTTCTCCTTCTCGAGTCGAGTCTCCGCTCTTACCCCCAGCCTTCTGCCTGACAAGAATATCACCGATAATCATTTCCTTTCCTGCTACAGCCTTCAACATGTCCCAAACGGTCAACAGGCCCACGGACACAGCTGTCAAGGCCTCCATCTCCACACCGGTTTTCCCCTCGCATGTCACAGTTGCTTCACAAATGATACTGTAGGGAGAACGCTGGGAATCCTCTGAACGCGTCGCCTCGGAAGTGAGGGCGTCCGAGCTTCCATCCGTATATTGAGGCCCTGCCCCGGTCCGAGGTCCTGTTGGAATGAGCCTTACGGCAACCTGCGACAGTGGGAGAGGGTGACAAAGTGGAATCAACTCGGATGTCCGTTTGCACCCCATGATTGCCGCCAGTTGAGCCACTGTGAGGACATCTCCCTTTGACCGTACTCGGGCTTTTGCTGGGTCTGAGGCGGTGGTGACGTTACCCACAGCGCTGTTGGGTTGGGTTTCGGAGGGCACAATTAGGTCGTATGCGCTTTTGGGGATGTAGATGCGTCCGGTTGCTGTCGCAGTGCGCTTGCTGACAACTTTCGAGGACACGTCCACCATGGCCGGGCGGCCAGAGCTATCGATATGTGTAAGACGGCCCTCCGGTGTGGCAGAAGACGAGGTATATCTGCGATTCATGAATTCGAAGCCGCGGTCAACAGAATCGGGATGAGTAAGGGGCATGAAGACTGGGCTTCTTGGCTTCTTTGCATGACACCTTGGATTACTCCTCCTGCTACTCCTGGTCCCTGATAGAAGCGAGAGACAATGGTGTGGAGAATCAGACCGAATATGACCGCGAATCCAGCTGACGATATGAAATGCACTCAACCTCCTATGAGAATCATGGGACGATTGGTAACAACATCAATATCTTCCATGCCCGCGTGTTTCTCTTGCTTCCCTCTCACGGCGAACCCAATCGTTTGCAAGAGATCGTCGTCAGTCGCTCCTTGTCTCATCAGGTCCCGAAGCGAGATTTCTTTGGCATCGAATAAGCAAACCTTAGAACCGTGCACAGAATAGCGGTGAGCTAGTGAAACGTGGCAATTGAGTTCGGAAATTGTACCTTGATTTGTCCATCAGCCGTCAACCGTAGTCTGTTACATGAGCCACAGAAATGGTCTGACATGCTGCTAATGAAGCCGAAGCTGCCTTTGTATCCCAGGATACGATAACTTCGTGCAGTGTCGTTGAGTTCATCCGATGCCTTGACCACGTTGGGATATCGCTCGGTAATACGGTTCAAAAGCTCCGATGACGGCACCATCTTTGCTTTGTCCCAGCGATTGCCTAAATGCGAGCAGATTAGTGTCTGAGATTGTCCTTGCATTGTGATATCGAACCTGTGAAGGGCATGAACTCGATGAACCGAAGCGAGATATCCTGGTCTTTTGTCATCTCAATAAAGTCAAGGACTTCTCCGTCGTTGAGTCCCTTGATTACTACGACATTCATTTTCAATGACTGTAGCCCGGACAACGATCGAGCGACCTCAATTGAACGAAGAACTGCCTCGTGACCCGGACGGCGAGTCATTATCTCAAATTTGAACGGGTCAAGTGTGTCCAAGCTAGGTGCAACTGGAGTGAGTCTCACAAATCATGGAGCTGAGGGTACACCAACCTGATGTTCAAATGCGTCAATCCATTTTCCACCAAGGTAGGGAGTCGCCGATGCAGCGCAATCCCGTTGGTGGTCATCCCGATGGACCTCAGTCCGTAAATGCGAAGCTGATTCAATCGGGCTGCGATTACGAAGAAAAAGGATCGGTGGATCAGCACCACAAAGCTACCACAATCAAGGGATACCTACCGATGATACCGTCAAGACCCTTCCTAACTGTTGGTTCACCCCCAGTCAAGCGGATCTTGGTCACCCCGTTTTTGACAAACAGCGTTGCCAGACGAATCACCTCATCGTCAGACAAGATGTTCGCGTTCGGCGAAAGTTCAACACCTTCGCTGGGCATGCAGTAGAAACCTGATGGGGATCCACAACGCTGGTTAGCAAGTTTGCAACATTACGGACGATGGATCACCCCAGCTGTACGAACATCTCAGATTGCATCTTTCGGTCAGGGAAATGCGCAAATAGTCATGTCGGCGGTGGAAGGTATCAATCAGGGAACCTGAAACGGGTCGTTCTCCATCTATTTGTGCAATCCGGGCCTACAAATTCAAGATGATATGTTTGAGTTTCTGCATTCTACGACCGAGTTGCATCGAGGATTGCGCAGTTAGACTTACTTTGGCGTTGATCCGTTTCTGAACAGCCTGTATTGGAACTGGCTGTGCATGCCTCAATACCGGGGACGTTGCAAATGACCGCTGCGCCATTGAGTGGGCCGATATCATCTTCTCCACATGTTTTGAAAACATGTTTACGGCTTGTATTGTCGGTGCAGGTCGTCTGCGACGGAAACGGGCAGAAGAGAGAGAGATCACTTTGTTAGCATTGCCAGTGGCGGGTTTTGTTTGCGCTGCGAGAAACAGGAGCGCCTCGGCGATGGGAGTAAATAGGAGAGAGACCTGCAGAAGTGCACGATACAGCGTTATTATTACAACGCACTTCCCGACATTTGCGGGCAAGATATGGTGGACGTGGGAGTCAAACCTTGCCATGTGGCTCCAAAGTCCTAAGGCCTAAGGCCTAAAACCCGGGTCACGTTTACTTCGTCGGCGGACAGAAACTAGGAGCGCAGTATAAACTACATAGCTGGTATAAAGCAATAAAAGATTTCTTGTGGTTGGGTTCAGAAATCTCAAGATTGAGATTGAATGAAGAAGCAAGCTGCGGGTGTTACGGAGGATGACTCGGACTCGAGAAGGACGAGTCAATGCAGTGCCTACTGCGTTTTGATGCGTGCATGAACGCTCAACGTACTGGTAGGAACACCACTCCAGAATCACGGCGACCGTAACCTCCAGGACTCGACGTAGCATTTAGAACTTGCAAGAAATCTCCCTATTAGAGACCGACTAAGTACAGTACCCTGGGTCCGTGACTCATATGCATGTACGAATACAGCTAGTAGTACGGGTTCTCCTTCTACAGTAAGAAACCCCGGGAGCCTGTGCAATTCATTCACCGTGATCACAGAGGCTTGCATACGAAAGATCGACCAACTTGCATTCTCTGCGGCATTGTGCGGCCTCAGCTTCAAGCGGAAACCCGGGTGCCGTAGAAGGATTCGTCAATTTGCTGTTAGCGTTGGATCCGCAAAAGAGTACGGTTGTCTCCGGAACTTGATAGCGTGAAGGCCCAAATCAAAGCCTGCGGTTAATGTCCGAGATAGACTAGGGAAGCATGTATGGCAACGCAACGGCGTAGTCGAACCCAAATACCGCGGATGCATTTATCCGATGAGGCTGTTGCTGTCGAAAAAAGGAATGCCTAGGATGGTCAGACAGGCTGTCTTCGTCTAGGATGAATTGTCAATCGTACCTCGGTCGTCCGTGCAACGACAATCAGGAGCTCAGCATCATATGAACATTAAGGCGGACAACATCTGGCATTTACCTCGCCTCAACGGTGAGGCAGGCAAGTGTAGATACGTCGGTGTCAGAACCACAATTCCACGTGTCACGTATGGGTACTTATGCGGTCCGAGGTCGTCCAGCACATACTCATCGTTTAGGCTTAATGAGTTGGTCATTTACAGATCTTCATCGCATCCTAGAGGTTGTGGTTGTCAAAGTATAACAGTTCAATGGTATGCACCGTGTCGAACGGATCTTGCCCTGTGATCATTCTATTCCAATCGTCATCCTCCCTGATTAAGCCTGACTTCTCGTATCAGTAGTTAGAGCGGGGCCGCAGAAACTGAGTACAGGACATACCAGGTACCTGGCAGCATCCAAAAAGGCCCCTGCCGGAGCAAAGCGGAGCCGAAGGTATCTATCACGTCCGTTTGTGTGATATCCACACCTCATGTACCCTCCATCTCGCTGCGTAAACCGCGGTTGAAGTTGGCAGATAGATCCGAATGAAGCGAATGTTGTTACAGCCCGTGAGCTGCTCGGATGATTTTGAGGGTGTCCAGGAGAAGTTAAAGACGCTTTCGTATAAATCTTCTTCTTCGGGATCAGGCGAGTCCGATCGCTTTGAGGACCGAATTTGGTTTGTAATGATGTTCGTTGGGATATCACACTGTACCTGGCTGTCAATATGCAATTTGGCAAACCGGTTGGATGGACTGCTCACCCAAATCCTACTATCATCGGATATTTGGAGTTTACCGTTCTGCAATAGAGTGACGGTGCTTGCATCGGTAAGCCAGGACAGTTTGACCTTAGAATCAGCTCCGTAGCCGAGGCCGTACAACGTGTCTATTTGGATGTACTCTCCGCCACGGGCAGCTGCCAGGAAAAACCATAAACCTAGTTCACCGTCTATCACAGCGTGTCACCAACCTTCGAGACTCTGAAAAAATGTAGCTGGGTCACCGTCGACCGAAAACGATGGAGGGTGACCGAGATAATTCTCTATAATCGATTCGCCGATGAGATCCACATTCTGCTTTTCGATCATGAGAATATCTTTGGCGCTTGAGGCAGTATGGACGACGTTTGCTGGTAGGAGCGGTATATTTGTCTCTACGACACACGCAGCAAAGCGGCAAGCGGCACGAACGGGTGGTGAATCGACGTTTTCGTCTAGGTTGACGTATGGGAGCTTTACGGCCGACTGCTGCCTTTCAACCAGAGACGGTACCACGGATTGCAGGTATTCCGCCGCACGTAACTAAACACAACGGGCATTCAGTTATATTGAACAGTTCAATACGAGTGATACATACGATATGCCTGTTATTCCTCTCAGCACCTTCAGAACCGACAGTGAACGGCTGGCCGCCGCCCAGTTCGAGGCCCTGGTCAAACCAGATCTCGGGCACACGGTTACTGAGTATGGTGAAGTAATTGTCAGCCATTTGCATCTCCTCCTTAGAGGCATTCAATAGCCCCATGAGTTCTAGGAACTCTACGGCCTTTGAGCGGTGCATGATTGTGCCATGCCCAAGCCACGCGAAAGAGGTGTGTACCGCGGCAGGAAACGATGATTGACCTTTCTGGGGTTGAACATGTATCTCCCGCAGTGAGGAGGACAGGTGTTCGTGAGGTGGCAGAAGGTGAATTACACCGGAGGTGAGAGAGTCTGTTAGCCTCGTGCGAAGGCTCGCTATGACCTCTGGTCGAACAAGGTAGTCATCATCCTACGATACTGTTCAGAAAAGTAGCTCCAGTAATTCAACGGGTGCTTACCTGAATGAAGCATATGGGTGTAGTAGCCTGCCTGCACGCGAAGAAACGCGCCTGAAAATATAGGTTCTGCGGTGAATTATAGATCCGGAGTTTCTCTCTCGAGCATCCAGTTCCATTAAAGTCCTATGGTTCCAGTATATCGTCAGATACCAGCGTGAATAGAAGACTGATAGGCACACTTCGAAGGTGATTGGCTTCGGGTTGTTATTCCATATGTAGACCTCTGAAATGATGTGATCTACCCAAGGTCCGCACAGAAGGGACGCAAGTGTGCGGACGTTCGTAAACCGCGACCAGTTCAGTATGACGGCCGTCGTATCTGGCGTTGCATTTGAGTCCTTGATGAGTCCAAGTCGCTGATAGCTACGATTATCATCGTCCAAAACGAATGTCACCGGGAGGTCTGCTCGAGGAAGAGCATCCAGACGCATTAACTCGGAGTAATACGGCAGTCTATCCACATCCACCAAATACCACTTCTGCCATAGCAGACCGATACATATAGGTAAAACGAAGAAACACGAAATTCGCCGGGCGAGAGAGAGATTCAGAGAAGACATAGTATGTTCGAACTTCGCGCATTCTCCGGCCACGCGGGAAACGAACGCAAGCGCCCGACGGTTTCCCCGCTTACGTCACGGGAACCGGGTCCAACGGGACCGCCGCGCGGTGTTACAGCGATGAGCGATCGGTCCAGTAAACCAGCTTGACCGTCGCCAACCACGAGCTCCAGCCAGATTTCCTACTTACTGTGGCCCAGACACATCTGACGGAAATCATCTTGGAGTCTGCTCTCAAAGTATCACTCCTTCAAACAACCAAATCACCAACATCCACTCATTTCACTTCGAACACCATGCTTGCTCGCGTTCGTGCTGGGGCTTTGAAGAACTACACGGGATTGGCCGTGCCTGCAGCCAGGAGATATATATCTGTCAAGGTAAGAGCTGAGGACAAGGGATGCTGCAGCCATCTTGTTGCTCAACCAACGTGGCTCGACAGAACATACTGCATGGATCTCCAGAGGCTAAAGAAGAGGGTGACGTTCAGGTCTTGCAGCATTCTAGGCTTGTAGCGCGAGGAAAGTACGTTCATGGGCTTGAAAGTGAGTCATGACACCATGGGTTCTGGATCAAAGGTTGAATACTCGTGCAGTTCATCGCGTGAAACCCAGTGCGGTCGACGAATATAAGAAGGCCGCGTACGTCCACATATTACTTCATGCAATGCATACTGATCGTCTGCGGGATGTAGCGAGTCCTATTATGCAGCGATTAAAGATGATCCAGAACTGCATGTCAAGCTGACCGGAAGCTGGGAGACCATCGTTGGTGACCAAGACACGTTCTGTGGGTTTCCTGCACGCAATTTCGCCCTATCTTGCGGCCACTAATCGAACTCACAGATCATGTCTTGGAATATGAAAACTACGCTGGGTATGATAAGACTACCGCGAAGATTCGGAACTCCGATGTAAGACTGGCTGATATGGGTGTTATTCACTAATGCTGAGGACTTGGCGTAGTATATCAACGCTTACAACAAGATGACTCCATACCTCAACTCTCGCACCACTCAACTTGCCCAAGAATTTGCTTTCCTACCCACTTCACCTCCTCACACGGAAGGTGGCATCTTCGAACTGCGTTCTTACCAGTTGAAGCCTGGTACATTACTCGAATGGGAGCAAACATGGTTGGTACTTCCATACGTGAGGGTTTGTTGAAATATTGAATGTGTTGCGTATCTTCAGGCGGAAAGGCCTCGAGGCTCGCCGGAAGTTCGGCTTGACCCCTGTTGGTGCATGGTTCTCTCAAGTCGGACGTCTCCATCAAGTCTATCACCTCTGGCAATATCCGTGAGTATCAACCTGATCATATGCAATTGCCTGAATAACCGTCCGTTCGTCAGAGACTTCAAGACCAGGAAGGAGACGAGGGAGAAGGCGTGGCAGCTCGATGGTTGGGCAGAGACTGTTTCGAAGGTATAGCTATTCTAGTCGTGTGCAAGAACAACTGCTAATATTGTCGCGCTCGCAGACCGCGCAATGCTCCAAATTTATGGATGCGATCATCCTTCAGCCTTTGCCATACAGCCCCCTGAAGTGATATTTTGCTTGTGCTCGGACAACCATGTGTATAATATTATACCCTCGATTTTTGACTTATGGATTGTGCTCCAAGTACAACAAACTGTGCGCGTGGCCTCCTGTATCTTCAACGTGCGATGTAGCTGGTGTATAAGGCCTAGGGTGCCCTATAGCGTGGAAGGCGCATGCCTCGCCCGTTAAATGATGAGTCAACGTACCTGATGAGCTTGCCAAGGTAACACCAGGGCCTATGAACTAATGAATAAGATGCATGCTGAGAGGACCAGTTTACGTATGAATCGTCCCTTGTGAGTGATGAACGTCACGGTGTCCACAGCAATCAACATAACAAGGTAAAAAGCATAAGATCGAGACGTTTCCTAATACAACTTTGCAGCCCAAATACAACGCTATGTCGCGCATACTCACAAGGACGAATGCGGCCATGCGGCCCTTGTACCATCGATACACGTGGATAAGTGAGGACGTTCAGTTTGGAACGAACTAGGGGAGTTGCCTAATTGGGAACAATGGGCGGAGTTGAACTTGGCGTGCACGATCCGGCGGTTCCGCCCGGCTGGTGGGCGTTGAGAGGTGTGGACCCACAAGGCCAACGCAACGACCAAACGATTTCCTTATCGACACCGACCCTGTGAGGACATCCTCCTCCAGACATTCGCCAGTAAATGTCGAGTCTCAATGACCTCCTGAACCCCCAGAATTTACAGCGAGGCGAGGAGAGGTGTGTGCCACTTTTTCTCTTTGTCCCCCCTTTTTCTACAACTCGTTCTTTCTACTCTACCCGCCCTTTGTAACGATGGACTCAACAATATCCAGGCCCTCCTCTGGTACTTCCCCAAGTAAAACTCCCTCGCCTACGCCAGAAGATCAACCACCTCCTAGGAGGGAGAACTACTACCAGAACAATATAACCATCCGGCCTCACGATCCTCATGAAAATTGCCCCGACAACCTCGATTGTTTGCCGGATACCAATGGAAGACCTCAACATACCTTGCCTGTTATCCTAAGATGTGCGATTCTGGGGAGTCCGAAAAAGAGGTTGACAATCAGAGAGATCTACTCGGCGATGGAGAGGAAGTATCCTTACTATCTGACGGCGGGGCCGGCCTGGAAGGTGAGTCCTCTTTGTTTTTGAAAGAAATGTTGCGCCTATCATAACATTCGATGCGCTACTCGTGTAGCAATCGGTTCGTCACCACTTGTCGCTCAACAGGCTGTTCGAACGACAGCCTCGTCCAGCGACGGAGCCAGGATTCGGGTCGTATTGGACCGTTAACCTCGAGGCTCCCCCTGGAACCAAACGCCCAAGGAAGAGGGGTGTGCGGAAGGATCAGGAACCGCAAGAAATGCCCATTCCCTTGACACCTGTGTCCCCAGCAGAGCGGAGACGTGAGCGAAGAAGAGAACGGAGCGCATTGTCCCCAGCACCCTATCCACCGCCTATCACAACGCTTAGGCCGGTGGACGCACATTCATTCGCTACGCCTGCAGTACGCAACGGGCGGGAGTACGAGGACGATGAGGGTGAGGTCACGTGTCATGAAGACCAAGATGGTTCGGAGGGCGACTTCGACAGCGACGACGAGCAGCTCAACATTCGATACGACTCCCGTATGAATATGGCGGCGAGTTCGAGTTCCCTCACGCTAGCTAGCGTGAACTATCCACCCCCGCCGAAACCAGGGCTGCACGGTGCATTCTCCGGTCACCCCTACCAGCATGTAGAGCCACCACCCCATCACGACGTGAAAATCCTGACGCACGAATTGGAACGATTGAGGAAACAATCGTCCGACGCCATGGCTCACTCTTACCGGATGTCCGCTCAGCTCAACGAAGCCAAAACTGAGGCGGCAAAGGTGAGGGCTGCTATGAAAGTCATGGAAAGCAGGTTGGAAGATGAAAAGAGGCGGAGAATTGAGGCGGAAATGGCTGCCGACGAGGAGTCCAAACGACGGCGCGAGGCGGAGGATACCTTGCGCATGCTGCAGTCGCTTCCTTATGCACAGACCCGCGTACAGAAGCATCGGTGACCATGATTTGCGCATTATGGACATCGGTATACACTTGTTTCGCCCCTTCACGACGGATCAGCCTTCCTGGATCACCTGTACACCGTCCTGGGTCCACCTTCTTTCCTTGTCCACGACACCATATTCCATTCCATGTTGCCATGTTGCTCTCGGAACCTGCATATCCCTACGCTGTTATCTCTCTGCCTCCCCGTTAATCACGCACTAGATGATCCGAAGGACACTCGCCGTGTCCACGAGTGCCAAAGGGCAAGTATCGAGGTGAACTTGATACTTACCTGGATCCTCATACAGGGCATCATCAATGATCATCCAGCATCCAAATCCTATACATTTCTATCCCCTCTTTTCTTCATTCCATAATCATATGTCCGCGAGTTCTCGGCGAAGGCCCACATCATGATCCAAGGTCTCCTTCGGCTTTCCCTTTGTGCTCGTAATAATTTCTTCGTCTTTCGGCACAATATCGTGGTTACTTCGTTCTTCATCTTGACATGGGTTCACTTTGTATTGGAAGAATTGTATGCATAGTCAGTTATTGGAAGGATCCCGAGTGTGAGCGGCCACAAGACGCAGAGACTCGCAGATAAGGTGCGAGCGAGCGGAAGACTGGGTGCTGTGTCTATGACACACCAGGAGCAATTCATTATAGTTTTGTGAGGTAGAAAAGTCAGAGAGCCGACAGAGGAATGGTTGCTGTCTTATTGTATGGGTGAAGGGGGAGGATCCTAGCGCTATGGCCTTGTGTTCTTTGAAGCAAGGGACATGCCCTTTTACGGCAATTACGTAGAGGCCTTTGCACAACAAGCGCAAACAACTCCGAAAAGTTCGGTGCGACTCGATCTCAGATCTGAAAAAATTCATTATGTCTGCTTCCACCAAGTCAAAATTGAAGACTGCGTATGTCTCCCTGTTCTAGCTATTTCTACGTACTTCTAACCAATTTGAGAAACGTATAGCTTCAAGAAGGCAAGGGTTATTGCCCCCCTCTACACTGGTGGACCCGTCGCTGCGACGCAAGATGGAAGCAGACTCGTAACTTGTGTTGGCGAGGAAGCTATCCTAACCAACCTCGAAGATGGTACCGAGATATGTCGCTTTGTAGGGGTAAGTGCAATATCATTTTCTGAGGTTCGTCAGTTGACTGATATTTTCCTCTAGGACACAGAGTCGATCACCTCAATATGTGTCTCACCCTCTTCTGCCCACTTGCTTCTCTTCACATCTGCTCTGGCTCTTCGGATATACGAACTTCCTTCCTCTACAACTCCCCTCTCAAAACCCGTACATCCTATCCGAGTGATCGCACGCGCTCACGACGCACCAGTGCACGTTTGCAGGACTGATCCAACTTCTACTTACCTCGCGTCCGGCTCCGCAGACGGTGTGGTCAAGGTGTGGGATATACAGCGTGGTTATGTCACGCACGTCTTCAAGGGACATGGTGGCGTTGTAAGCGCACTCGTCTTCAATTACCCCTTTGACCCGTCCTTCCTTGGAAGAGATCAAATAATGCAACTCATAACGGCTTCAGTGGATACTCGGATCCGGGTGTTCGATCTATCTGCTGCTGCTGCGCGGTCTGGTGCCTCTGTCAAGCCTGAAGCTGTTCTGGAAGGTCATGTGTCTGTCCCTCGAGGTTTGGACGTGACTAGGGATGGAAAATGGCTTGTTAGTGGTGGTCGAGATTCCGTGGTTCTGGTGTGGGATATCTCTTCCAAGACATCTCAAGATACCAAAACGAAGGCGGGTAAAGGGAAAGGGAAGGAGCGAGACAAAGCCCCTACTCTTGTGAAAACCATTCCCGTATTGGAACGAGTTGAAGCTGTGGGCATCCTCCGTCAAGATGAGGATGTAAATGGAACGACATCATCCTCGAAGCTTCATATCTTCACGGGTGGAGAGAAAGGTGCTATCAAAGTGTGGGACGCCAAAGTCGGCACTGTTCTCTTTACGCTTGGTCAGGAGCAAGAGGTCGTCGATGAAGAACAGGAGGAGCAGAGGCAAATTGTGGATGCAATGTGAGTCCCATCACCAGCCAATAGCTCTCTGACAGGTTACACTGACATATGCACAAAATAGTTATGTTCCTTCCAAGTCGACTGTGATTTCAGTGCACGCGGACCAGAACATTCTTTGCCACTCTCTCACCTCTCGTTCTCTCATACGGCAGCTCATCGGTTTCAACGATGAGATTGTGGACGCCACATTCCTCTCACCATATCTCCCTCCTGGTGCTCAAGCTGGACCGTCTACATCAAAATATATGGATACACACGTCGCCTTCGCGACAAACTCTTCCCTCATACGAGTGTATTCTACCACATCCCTTGATGCCCGTCTACTATCTGGTCACTCCGAGATTGTCCTCTCTTTGGACCACGCAGCGCAAGGTCGTGTTCTGGCAAGTGCTAGCAAAGACCGTTCGGCTCGTCTATGGGTGCCCTCTACATCTATACTTCCCGACGGGGACGACTCTGAGGTATCGTCGGTACCCGAGTGGACATGCGTGGCCGTCTGCGAGGGTCATGCAGAGAGTGTCGGCGCTATCGCTATGTCTCGACGACAAATTGATGCGTCTGACGACGAAAACGGATCTCTACCGTTCATGTTCACGGGTAGTCAAGACAAGACGATCAAAATGTGGGACCTATCGTCCGTGCCATTATCAGCTTCAAGTCCCTCCGGGCACCCCATGAAGCTCAAGAGTCTTGCCACTCACAAAGCTCACGACAAGGACATCAACTCGCTCGACGTCGCTCCCAACGACAAACTACTTGTCTCTGGCTCTCAAGACCGAACGGCGAAAATCTGGCAAATCGAATACGCCATCTCAGGCAGCGGCTCTTCACGCGTCATCCGCGGCGAGACCAAACTTCTGGGCACCTGCAAAGGTCACAAGAGGGGTGTATGGAGTGTCCGCTTCGGTCGCGCAGAGAGGGTGCTCGCTACCGGAAGTGGCGACAAGACTGTCAAATTGTGGAATCTGGATGACTTTACCTGTATAAAGACGTTCGAGGGTCATACCAACTCGGTGTTGCGTGTCGACTTCATCAATGCCGGTATGCAGTTGGTTAGCTCCGCCAGCGACGGGCTCGTTAAACTCTGGAACGTACGCGAGGAAACGTGTGTGGCTACGATGGATAACCACGAAGACAAGGTAGTGACTATTCAACTCAAGTCCAGCTACGTACCTCGCTGACATGTATATTCTGTCTAGGTCTGGGCATTGGCTGTCAGTTCTAACGAACGTACCATCGTATCCGGGGCTGCGGACTCTGTCGTAACTTTCTGGGAAGACTGCACCGAAGAGCAAGAACAAGAGAAGGAAAGCAAACGAGCAGAGATGGTCCTAAAGTAAGTCGCCCATGGCAAACATTCTTACCTTCCCGATCTGACAAAACGTCATCAGGGAGCAAGATTTCATGAATTACCTATCTCTGCATGACTACCGCAACGCTATCCTGCTTGCACTAGCAATGGAACAACCCGGTCGTCTTCATTCCCTCTTCAAAAACCTACCTGCATCCTCTCCACCGGGAACAGTATCCATCACAGGTCACCCGGCAGTAGACGAAGTCCTACGTACACTCCCAGGTACAGACCTAGCAAGCTTACTTCGTTACGTCCAAGCCTGGAACGCACAAGCGAAAACGAGTACAGTCGCACAGCGAGTCTTGCATGCGATCTTGAAGCTTCGGGCCGCAGAGGATATCATGAATGCGTTTAACCAAGATACAGCTCTCAATAACTTGTCTTCGTCCGCATCCGCATCCATATCAGGATCTGGTGCTACTCCGAAAGTAGGCGAAAAGGGAGGACCTACTGCGTTGCGAGAAATGATCGAAGCGTTGGTACCCTATACCGAGCGACACCTCTCGAGGATGGAGAAGTTGGTACAGGACAGCTATGTTGTGGATTACCTCCTTGGCGAGATGGACGATGGGATGTTCGGTTTGGGAGATGAGGAAGTTGAGGGGGAGGAAGAGGTCCAGCAGCTTCATGATGGAATGGATGTCGACACTTCTATAGGTGTCGGAGCGTGAGCGTCTGTTCCCTTATTGTTGTTCAATCACCATCCTTCTTGTCTTCTTCGCAATTGTTTATTGTTACGCTCATTCAACCCCCACGAGGTCGTGTTCGTGCTACCTGCATATTGAGCGTACATGTATTGTATGCGCGTCGAACGCATGCCCTGAATGTCTATCGACGAAGTCCACGTAAGTGCCTCGTTGTACTAATCATTCGCAGAGGATTCACGACGACATCGGTATGTGAGTTCAATCTATTCGTGCTATTCGTCGCTGATACATGCAAGTCTTACAGAGCTATTTGTTCAACTACTGGACACAAGTTTTATGCCGAAAGTCCATCGTCAATCCAGTATGCAAAAACGTCAAAAAGTAGGCGGAGATATATGAAGGAAGTTTACGCTAAGCGGTCTCGATACGCCTAGAAAAGTATACAGGTGGAATTACTACCGTGCCTGCATAGTTCATTCATCGAACGTCACTAGTTCTCCTGGTCTGCCCTCAGAGACAAGAACAACAGCCTAACAGCACCGTCAGTTCTCCTCAATGAGATTGTATTCATGCCTACAACACTCACATATTTACCGCTGATCTTCCAGCCAGGTTCTTCATCGTCCAACTTCTTGCCGATCTTCTCGCCCTCAGGTCCAAGTCCGACGACGACGTCACTCTTGATCGTCCTCAAACTGCAGACCTTAGGAGCTCCTGGGGCAGACGCCATGGAACCAATCGCCGTCGAGAACTCGGTAGCAAACGGAGCAGCACAGTCGTAGGTAAGCTATTCGCCGATACCAAGGTCACTCATCGATATAGCGATAGGCAAGCAGAAGAAATACTGACCTTGCGATGATTCAAGTCGCCCTTGAAAATGACCAAGTCCGACTTTGACAGGTGCAAGAACAGATCAGGGGCTTCCTCACGCAGATGCCAGAAGGTATAACCCGTGCACCAGAAAGGATGCTGTTCGTACATCCATTTGCCGTCCTGCTCGTATTGCTATGGGTGGCGAATTTATCAGTCTTTAGGTGACAGCACGAACGGTGTTATGTACCTTCCAGCGAAGACCCATGCGACGTAGGCCTTCTCTCTCCTCTGCGGTTGCGTTGGGGAAGAGATGACCATATACCATTGTGTTCAGGAGCCAGTTCCAGTCCTTCTTGGTCACGTCGGAAACGAACCACGGGTACCGCTTTCCATGGAATCGAACCTGAGCTGCCAGCCCGCTTTGGATGAGGAAATCCGCTATCGCCATGGTTTCATCATCAGTGTGCGGCGTATCACGATTCAAGGATGTGTCCTTACCATAGACGCAGTCGCAATACAACTCAAACCCAGCGTTATCGAGTATAAAGTCGATCCTGGCTCCTTCCTTTCCCTTCAGCTCCTTCACGATTTCCCACATTCTTGGTATATGGTTACCAAGTATGTTCTTCTCGGTCTCGGCCAAAGCATCACCTCCGGTGGACTGGAGAGATTTGATTTGCTCCTCTGTCATGTTGATCAGAAGAGACAAGTCGGTGGAGTTACCCCAAAGGCAAACTATGGAGGGGCCATCAGCTTAACTTGGCACCGAAAGAAAGGAGACTCACTCTGGGTTAACTCGACGAACATCAGCCGCTCGGCCTCGAGCTTCTCTTCGTCTGATAGCTCTTGGTCGTGCTGGAATCGTTCAGCAAACCGAGAGGATAATTCGAAGACCGCATCGCTGGAACGAGAGAAGGTATCGCACTACCAGCGGGATGATTTGGTCGATCAGCACTCTCGGGGAGACTACCTGTCGGCTCAACGCACCTTCTGCCTAAAGAAGACGTCGTACTGGGACCAAAATTGGCTAGCCGTGAAGCATTCCCGCAACCGACGGTATTTGTAGGCCTCCGCAAACAGCCAAGTAGCATCCATGAAGGTTTTACCTGGATCGAGAACTTAGGCGACGGATTGACAGGATGCTCGGACGATACTCACCACGGAAATATTGGGCGATCTCTTTGTTCCACAGGGTCACATCAGATTCACCGTCATCGGCGATGGGACGCAACTCGGCCGACGCCTCAAGCTCGTGCTTCAGGCAGTCCATCCGTTCGATGCATTTGACCAGGTCAACGATCCTGTCTTCCTCAGATTCGCCGTTGAGTGTCTCGACGACGTCGTCAATGGCTTTACCCAGGATGGTAGGCAAACGATGACCCATTGTCGCATTCGCGAACGAATAAGTGTGGTACCCGCGAAAGGCGGGCCATGGCGGGTTGTCGGGGTTGACCTAAGCGGGTGAGATAGCATACATTTCGCTGCAGCGGGTTACAAGAACGGTTGCTACTCACAGATCCTGGCGTGTGTGGGTAGGGACCCTTGATGTCGCGTTTGGACGGCAGGTGAGAAAGCCTCAGCTGTTTTCTGCTGATGCCTGGTGCACTTCCGGTTGGCTGACCCAAGGGCGGTGCGGCACCGCTGAGGTTGAGAATGCCAGTTACTAGGGATGATTCAACGGCGGTAGCAGCCATGGTGGTAGATGCGGGAAACGTTCAAACTCAAACAGCTGCAACCCGGGGCGGGTTTGTATATTCTGGTCATCGTCGGAGCTTCAAGCTGATGTTCAACGTCGACAAGTAAAGAACGCGGACAAGAGTGGAGTCGCGATCCTCTACGATAGAAGACGTGTCCCGGAACGTATTTCCACCGTCGTGGAACTTGCTGCAGGTTAGCCTGGCGATAACCCTCGCTTTACTTCAAGACATAGTCATACATCGTCTCTCCGATTCTCATGCACATGCTATCCACAATGCACGCTGTGACCCTCGCAATCGACTGATCAATTTCTTGTGATTCATTAACACTGCATTTGCTTCAACCCGTACGTCGCTATCATACAATCATACTATGACTCCGGTTCACTGAACATGCATTAAACATCGGGGTCGATTTCACCTTCGTCGAAGAGTGAAGAGGGCTCGTTGGTAGGGCGAGAATTCTTCTACTCGACGGCAGGTTAATCTCTATGCGTTCAACAGAGAGCATGGAACAACAGACCTCAATGGAGCCAACTTTCTTTGTAGCCTTCTTGCCGTCATAGTTGGACGGCTTCTCGGAGCCAACACTAGCAGTGAAAGAGTCGGGGTCGGAGCTGCCTTCAATTTCCTCGAGAACCTGGCGGGAACGCTCTTTGCTCTCCTCAGAAGTGTTGGGGTTGGAGAGATTGGCCTTGTGGCCGCGAGCAACCTGAGTATACGCATGTTAGTGCTGGCACAAGTAGGCCTATCCGAAGGAACTTACGTTCTGAGCGTGGTGTTCAGACATTTTTGGAATGGACGAGTTGTAGGCTTGTGGGCGAAGAGGTTCAAGAGCGGTTTGGGATTCATGGCGAATTGGCCCACATTATATACATGACAGCCAAGCCAGTCAGTGCCGTCGTGCATGATGTCACCAACGGGAATGGATCGCTTCTTGAGGACCTACCATAACAGGTAGGTCAGTTACCCTTTTTGTCCTTCCCCTTTGCAATGATCATGTCATGCATGTCATCCATCTCAAGTTGAAGCCGCCAGATCAACCATCCCGGTTCGCGCTAATCCGCACTTACGCGTTCAGATACCCGCGGTCCAACATGGCTCATCCTCCCTAGAATTCGACGGGTGGAATGTGGACGCTGACCTGACTATGAAATGCGATACAAACCTGTGAACTGTCAATATTCAAAACCTTTCAAGTCCAGAGCCTAACACAGGCACGTATATGCTCCAGTATTGGTGCACATACTGCTATCTCTAGTCTCCAAAACAGACCATCACAGAGAAGATAGTCGTTCTCTGTGCTATCTCCATCTTTGAGTTGTTTCACTGAAAGTTTCCGCGTGCAGACCCCAGTGGTTCCAGGAAACCCGTATGTAGCACGCGCTTATATTCACGTGATCGCGTTGCACCTGTGACCTCTGACGTGACGGTAACGGCCCGGGCTGTTATGTTAACATTGGGCTCGTCCTCCCAGTCAAGCTGCCCTTCAGTTTCCTCGATGTCTCGAACTAACTGACTGTGAAATTAGAATGAATTATGGCAGCAGGTGGTTTGATGGGTAGCAAACAACGTAACATGAAGTACCCCTTGTAGTGGGCTACCCTTGTGGCGTCGTAAGCGTAATGCTCTCGTTCTCATTGAGATTCGTATCCAATGCTCTGTACCACCTGGAAAAGGTTGCAACATACTACTGGCATCCAGTTCATCTTCTGACGTAGTTTCCGCCTTTCAGCCCCATGACCACTCCGGCAACAAGGGAAGGTGTATGCATACGGTTTGATTGATCCAATGTGTACCTGATAGCATACTACTACAAACAAGCAGAACGTGCATAATCCCTGCGATATGTCCAGCATTCGATGTACAGGTATCTGCATACGACCGGGGAGGGGTACAACCCACTCCTTCAGAATTGTGATTGATATTCAATACGATGACTTCGAGTAATCGCGGAGTCGCTCGGAAGCTCGCTTCTCATCTCTCATGTGTTTACAACCCGAACTGAGAGCCAGCGGGATCGTAAACATGGATTGCCTATGGTTAAATCTGTTTCAAGATGAGTCGCTAAAGTTCCCCGTCGAGAGAGATACTCACATCAATAAATAGAACAATCCTTCACGCCCAAAGGGTCAACTTCCGCAGTTCGATCATGCCAGCGGAGGTGTGATTGACCACGAACAAAGCACCCAGACGATGTGCTAAGGATGCGACGACTGAATCAGCGTTGATGATCGGCCACAGTTGGGAGTACCTACCATGTGGAAAACCAGATTGCTTGCACGGTGTTGTCGTCAAACCAGCAGCCTGCAAGGCTGACATGACTTGACCGTACGTCCCGCTATAGAACGAGCTGGCACCAGGTTTCTGCTGGTACATGTGTGCAATGCTCGCGCGCACGCCAGCTATCGCCATCGGATCGGACTTCTCCTTCGATGGTGAAGCGTCCATCCCAGCATCAACCACTGCATTGGCGATCCTATACTTCAGCCGTGCGAGATGTGTTTCTGACAAAGGGCGGGGCGTGTAGGACGCGTGTGAGGCGAACTGAATGTAGAGTCCCTCCTCTTCGATCTCCTCGGGATATACGAGAGTTTCTGAGGACGCAGTAGCGAGAGTGGCGCCTGCGCTATCAATGGTGCTACTGCTAGAGTTGCACTCCGAAAGATTGCGCTGGGGTTTAGGGGGTAGAGGTGGAGGCTTGTGCTTCCTCAAAGCTGAGCGGAACCTGACGTTCGCGAACTCGACGAGATACGGAATGCCGAAGGACGTGAACTTGACTTCAGGTGCCATCGCAACGAGAGGACAAGCGAACGACCAATACCAGATTGGCGGGACGAAGATGGGGGTATCGAGGCAAGATGCTTAGGGTCAGGTAGGTCTTGTCGAGGGGCATACGTACTCATATTAGAGAGCTACAAGGATGTGCATGGATGACACGTTGGGCCGTCAGAGAGAGAAAACATTGCATGAGCCTTGGGAAGAAAGATGGTTAGCCGCGCAATACTTCGGGTTCTTTATGAACTCGCAAGCGAAGAAGGCGAAAACACTGTCTGCGAGTTAATACAGTAACATAGTACTTGATAGCGCATGGGGGACCGACTTCCCGAGGGTATCTTTCATCTAGAACGCAATTTCAGTCCTGAAGTGAGCAACAGACTAGGAGTATGTTGGCATGGGGCATAGACATCCGAATTGTTCTAGGGTATCGGTAGACATCGAAGAAGAACAATGAGGACTCCATGAGGATATCTGCCCATCCAAAGGCATATGGGGTACACTTACATATTGTGCACGTGCACGGTATGGACGTCGTGCAGGTGCAGCAAGGCGTTCCGAGAATTCAAGGTGAACCTAGTGTTTAGATTAAGTTGAGTTGAAACCCCGCGAACATGCCGCCAAGGCAGGAACGCCCACAAATCTGGTCAATGTCGGAATCGTGAATGTCGGAAGCCTACTGCAGAGGCAAAGAACTACTTAGCGGAGCTCCTCCATATATGATTCACAACATCCCGCCTTGAGCACTAGCGCATATCGTGTTGAAGGCACCGAGCGACAGATCGCTGCTCGTTCAGGCTACAATTACCGGTCACAAGGATCGACGCACGATTGTCGCAATCGCCTAGGGATGTAGGACGGAGCTCCGCAGTATCAGTGGTTCGAGTCAGGTACGACAGATTTTGGTGGGGTTATATAACGTCTTGTCGTGCCTTTACCATCTTGACCTCTAACATCCCTCAACACCCTAATCAACACCAGCGAAGTGGCAATGACATCCCAACGAAATATCGTTATCCTCGGCGCAGGAGTGGTTGGACTCACCATAGCCCACGTCATTACGACGAGATACCCGGAGAAGTATAAAATCACGATAATTGCTCGTGATTTTCCTGAAGATCTTTCGTCGCAGGCATTCTCAAGTCCATGGGCTGTAGGGCTAGAGTTATCCTATTTCTACTAGATGCGGTTTTGACTAATTTCGGTATAGGGTGCCAACTTCTCGCCGTTCAGCGCAAAGAAAGACGAGTCGAGTTATGATCGTGAACTCCTGACATAGTAAGTTGAGCGTTGAAAGAATCGGTAATCGTTAACCTTGTCGTGCAGCAACAAGTTTTGGGAATTGGAACCTACCGGACTCACTTCCGTATGTGTACCTGTTCCGAAATCATCTCCAGCCTATTCACCAATTGGATTATGGACACCATAGAATGTTCCATACACAATCTACTATGATGAGGATGTAGACCTAGAGAACCTCTGGTACAAGGACTTCGTGAGAGAGGTACCGAAGTTCTTGCATCCGCATATTACCTACAACTAACCTGTGAAGTTTCGAGTGCTTCCGCCGGAAGAAGTCCATCCTGAGTTCAAAGGCGGAGTGAAATTCAAGACGATTACGGTCAATCCCGTGAAGTACTTACCCTGGCTGAAGTCAGAGCTGTTGAAAAACGGTGTCCTTTTTGTTCGGAAGCTGGTCCAATCAATTGGCGAGGCGGCCGAGTTGTCGGGTCCAAATGGTATTGTGATCAATGCAACTGGACTGGGTGAGTACTTTGCGTCATACTGTCGGAACGTCCGGTTGACCCTCCGCTTAGGTGCCCGATCCCTCGTCGGAGTCGAAGACAAGAAGGTCTACCCGATCCGAGGACAGACGATTCTGGTCGACGCACCGGAAGTGCAAGAATGCATCGGTCTTCCACTTGGTGACGTACGCCGCAATGGTGTGGAATACCCCTCTCACTATATTCCGCACAGATGCCGGCACCAGTAGCGACGAGGTCACATACATGATTCCACGGGTGAACCAAGGACATGTCATTGTTGGCGGAACTTATCAAAAGGGCAACTGGGATCTGTCTGTGAACTTCGAGACTGCACGCCGTATTTGGGAGCGAGCAGTGAAGTTCTTGCCGGCGTTGAAGACGGACAAGACGAGAATCATTAGTCACAATGTGGGATTGCGCCCCGCAAGAGAAGGTGGCCCCCGCATTGAACTGGAACGCATAAAATTGCCTTTCGTTAGCGACCTATTGCACGGACGGAAGTTCGAGGTCGCAGATGAAAAAGAGATTCCAGTAATTCACGCCTACGGATTTGGGTGAGAGTTATACTCTGTGCAACACCATAAATAACTCACGTGTGATGCTCAAGTGGTGCTGGATACCAAGGTTCGTGGGGAGCTGCAGAAGAAGCGGTCAAGCTGTTGGAGAATGCTTAAATCGTATGAGGGCGCGATTTAGACACCATTTAGCCATGATATAGACAATATAACATGTGAGAGATATAGTCTACATATCGTGGAAGTCACCCTAGCACAGAAGTCAGAATGTGGTGGACGGTCCAAGAGTCCCTCACTGGCAGCAACCTGACAGTGAGAGTCTGAGACTGGGTGAAAGGTGTTGCGCGCGTTGCGCATTGGCCATCGCGTAGTTAAGCGAACACGGTCACGTGCCGGGCACGTTTGGTTGTCCGTGTTTGGCGCCCGGGTGTCTCGCCAAGTTCGAACTCGTCGATATCGTGGTTTTCGCCAATCGACGTTCACACTTAACCGCCGCCCCTTACATTCTCCTACTTTACTGGTATCTGCTGGCATAAGTGCAGCTGGTGTAGCACTAACCGCCTAGGGGAGCCCAGTGTGTATATTTACTCACGGACGCGTCAACGAAACATTCAACGAACCATCACGAGGCAGGTAGGTTTGATTCACACGAACTATATTCAGTGCTCACAGTTGAACTAGACATGGACGAAGACCTTCCTGATACCGCTGTCACCATTGAGCGACTGCTCAATTCCATTCAAAGACTCCGAGGGGAGCGCGACGGTCTCAGGAGAGACCTGGAGTTCGTACAAATCGAGAACAAGTTTGCGGTGGAGACTTTGCAGAAACAACTCGCACAAGCCCAATCCCAAGCACGCCCCCTTACCGACTCTCAAGCAACTATCGTTCATAACGATTCCCCTTCCATACCGATGCCTCTTTTTGAACGGTGCCAGCGGGCGGCCGTCGTATCCGCTCTCGTAGTTCAGCAATTACACTCGCAATGCGACTCGCAGGAGATGTATGTTGACACTCTTCTGGAAGCAACTCGACATCAACAAGCGCGGCTGGAAGAATCTCAGGTGGATGCCAAGGGGAAAGAAGAGCTGATCCGCTCCCTACAGAGGGATAACACGTCCCTGCAAGAGCAACTCTCAATAACAGAGATGCGACTAACGAAGGCGGAGGGACGTTCTGTAGAGTTGATGTCGAGGGTAGAGTCATTGGAAGAGGATCTGAAGACGGAGAGGGATTCTCACGTGGAGACGGGAGTTGCGCTATCACGGACAGAAGCTCAACTCGTGGACCTCACCCGGACTCTCGCAGACGTAGAGGCGGAACGCGACTCGCACGCTCTCCACGTTACGCATCTGGAACAGGACCTCGCGAAAACCAACGACGAACTACAAGATGCAGAGGAGCGATACAAAGAGCTACAATCTCAACAGCTCGCGTCGTTATCTACGTCCGAGGCAACACGTGCTCTCAGGAAACAAATCGAAGATTTGGAGGGACGTGTTATGCGTCGCACAGAGCAGATTGGAGTTCACCAGCACGATATCAGACGTCTCGAGACCAATCTGCGGTTGCAGGAGGAGCGAATCGCGGAGATGACGGGAGAACTCAACATTGCTGAGACTGAAAAGGAGGCAATGGTGGAGGACTGCCGCTCTACGAGGGAGGAAAGAGACGAGGCGAGGCTGAAGTGTGAGGAATTGGAGGAAGCACTGGAGTCCATGGAGGAGAGGTTGACGGAGATGACTCAACAACGCGATTCTGAGATACAGACCCTAGTCGAAGTGATCATGCGCAGCGTCTCCATGCGCAAGACATCCGCGCACAGTCTATCGACCTCGCTGTCTCAGCATGCGGAGCAGCACTCGCAGCTGCAAACCCGCATCCACGAGGCAGATGCGTTCAAGCAACATGCTCTCGAAGAGATCAACCGACTCAAGGAGCAGCACAAGAACGCTCTTCAGCTCGTGGAGGAGAAAGCTGGCCTGATCGCGTCGTTGGAGTCCGCCAAGGAGCAGGCCTTGGAAGATGCGCGACACGCGAGGGAAGAGTTGCAGACTGCACATGTCAACTCACACGACACTAGTGGCCGACTCAGTGCTCTCCGAGATGAGAACGAGTCTCTGTACCAGGAAATCGCTCGGTTGCGCGGCGAGGTGCAATCGAAGGCCGAGGAGCTTTTCTCGTTGAGGGAACAGCAAGAGTCTCTCGAGCTACGGGACGCCGAGCGCAGGGCTAGTGAGCGTGCCAAGTTCGAGGATAGGATCGCAGAGCTGGAGAAACAATGCGAGGAGTTGGAGGGTTCGAGGCAGCAACTTGACCGTCGTCATGCAGAATGCCTCGAACAACTGGAGCATGTCACCGAAGAGCTCCAGGCGCACACCTCTGTCGGTGTGGAGAGTGCTGCTGTCGAGAAAGCCCTACGCAATGAATTGGACAATCTACGCCAGCAGTCCAGCGAGGAGAAACAGCGTCTGCAGTCCGAGTTGGATGACGTCCGAGCAGAGCTTGAAGCCGTCAAGCAAAGTCACTCGCAACTCGAGGCGTCTTACCAAAAAGCTGCTGATGAAATATCGAAATCGAAATCCAAGCTCGAGGCGCAACTTCAGGAGGTCACCAATGAACTCCTCGCGGCGAAGAAGCAATCCACCAATCTTGAGAATCTCAAGGCTCAACATGACTCGGAGGTCACAGAGCTTGAACAGAGTCTTGAGTCTCTCTCAAACGAGCTCGACGCCATGCTCAAAGCTCGCGACGAAGCGGACGCTGACCGCAAGGCCCAATTGCATCGCTGCAACGAGCTAGAAGCACAGTTGGTCAACCTGCAAAGTCAGAACGATGCGAAGACGAAGGAACTTCGGGACCGTGCTGATCGAATGTCGCAGGAACTCGCAGAGGTCACCAAATCTCGAGCTGATTCTGAAGCGTCACATCAATCAGAGATTGCGGCGTTGAAGAAGCAGCTTGATGAAGCTTCTGCATCTTTGAATTCGATGGAGGAAATGGAGTCGGAACTCAAACAACTTCGCGAAGCACATGCGCAACAGCTTCAGGAGCTGCAAACGCGACTTGAGACGGCGCAGAGTCAACATCAAGGACTCGACGAAGTACGTCAGGAATTCGAGACCCGGTATGAGCGAGTTGTCAAGGAACTCTCTGACACGAAGGCCTCGTCGGAGGAGCGAATCTCACAGTTAACGAACGACATCTCCGAACTCCAGACGCAGCTGAAAGCGCTGACGGATGAACGTGACCGTCTTCAAGAGGAGAAGGCCACGGTCGTCCAACAGAGTAAACGCGTCGAGCAAGAACAACTTGACCTCCGCGACGAACTCGAGACCGTGCAACGTCAGCTTCATGCCACAGACTCTGCGCTCCAGGCCCTCCAGTCGGAGAAGGAGGAACTGCAGCAAGCGATGACCGAGATTGAAGCTGAGGCTCAGCGCTCACTGTCTGTGCAACGTTATCAAGAGAGTCAGCTCAGGGACCAGTGCGTATTCCTTTCGCGCCGCGTATTGCTGAGACTAACCTAGACCATAGTCATCGTGAGGTCAACGCACTGAAAGAGCAGCTCGAAAGAACGAAGGCAGACTATCTTCGTTCTGAACAGGCCGAGATCAAGCTAGCCATGCAAGCCGCTCAGCACGAGAAGACGATTTCCAACCTGCGTCGCGAGCTGGAGAAGTTACAGCAAGGGCCAAAGCTGGAAGACACAGTAGCTGAACTAACGGAAAGAAATGCAGAGATGGAACAACTCCTTCGCGCCAAGTGCCTTGAAATTGAAGAGAACGATGACAGATTTATCGAGTGAGTTCGCTAATATTCCCTGCAATTATAGTTTACTGAGTCAAACTATCAGGATGCTGAAGGAAAAGAAGAAGCTTGTCTCGAAAATCGAGTCGCTCACGAAGAAGGTCAACCATTTGCAGACGAAACTTCAGGCAGCCAAAGAGACGAAAGCAGAAAGTGCTTCCCAGCACAAGGCTTCTCCCCCACCACCTCCGCCATCTCTTGCAGTGCCTGCAGTTCCGCCTGTCCCAGCGGTTTTGCCTACGCCTATTACGCCGATCTCAGGCGCACGAGCCAGCTCTTCTTCGTCGGGCCTTCAACGATCGAGAACACCCGAAAGTTCAGTTCATCCTCCTCCTGTCTTTAGGCCACGGACGCCGGAATCGAAACGCCTGCCTGCCCTTCCTCCCTCCATACCTCCTTCTCTGCATTCCCAGATACCCGCGTCGTCGTCATCAGACTCCTCAATGTCAGCGGGAAAGAAGCGGAGAGCGCCTGAAGACTTCGATGACTGCGATAACGTTCCGCCCCAAGTCTTCACTTCAGATAGCGTCCCTAGCCGTGAAGACGCCTCAGCGTTCACGCCTCGTGTGCGGAGAGCAATACACACCGTCCGCACTGGCTTCACACCTACTCGGCATGTCGTTCCTCCGTCAGCTTCAACGTCCACGTCCAATGCCGTCCATCATTCACCACGGAGGGCAACCACCGGGATGCCTATAATCCACGATGTTACGAATAGCCCTGGGAAAGGCTCCTCCCATGCAGATCCGTCTAAAGCAAATAGTAAATCAAGAGGCTGGTTAGGGAAGATACGCGGAGCACCTGGGACTGCGCCGAGATCCGTGACGATGTCCTCACGACCACCAGTGTTCCAGAAACCCTCTGGTCACGATAGTGGTTCGCGACGATGACAATGACTGAGTTGAAAGTCCCCCTCTCTGATCCCATTGACATTGGCATTGCTCGGACTTTGCATCTATCACCATATGTATTGTTAGTCATGTTTATTACTCGTATTCCTCTTGATCTCATGATTCTACTGAGTATGCCGCGAAAGCCTCTATACTCGTCAAACTTTGGGGACGCGCAACGCCTGCCA
>JSYW01000221.1:0-13985 GCA_000787475.1 Lentinus polychrous | reverse complement strand
TTCCCCGAGGCTGGCCCGTCGACCCCTGATCGTTTTCATCCTTCACCTGTCCCTACTACCCCTAGAAGTTCCGCGACACGACCCAAACGGTCTTCCAGCGAACCTGGGCTTTCTTCCGTCTTGGAGACCCCCACGAACGTTAAGGGGAAACGTAAAGCTGAGGAAGTCGACATCACCCCGCCTGACCAGAAGACCGCGCAACGTGCTACTTTTGTAATTCCGGAAAATGGAAGACGTAAGTCACGCATTGCCCGCCCATCAGCCTCATGTAGTATGTTCTTCACCTTTGGAAACGCTGAGACCATTGTCATGTTAGGTGCACCCACGCAGTCAGGTCCTCCGTCTTCGTACGCTGAATATCAACGAAAGCGTGTCCGCTTATCTACACCTTCACCCGCCCGAGATCAGGCTGATTCTTCCCGTCCGTCCACGTCTCAAAATGCGGTGAACACAGGCTCGTGGTCAAGAAAACACAACGCGAGCTCGCCGCCGCCGCTATTGCACCGCGCAGCCTCTCGAGCTGCATCCACTCGTTCCACACAACCTCCTACACCTACCAACGCTTCCGCCGCCCATAGCCAGATTCACAATCACAATCATCTCCATGAATCCCGAAGAACAGAACGCCGTCGAAGTATATCGGAAATGTCCATACCCATCAGCGCACTCGTTGCCCCCCATGCACCATCCGTTAGCAGATCAAGTACATACCATATGCGGGATCCCCGTCGCCCGCCTCCGATTAGACCCACATCATGGTCGTTACACTTCAAATCGGAAGACGAGGAAGCTTCGCCGTTTCATGCATGGTGCTTCTTCATCGGATTCATACTCTTTCCTCTGTGGTGGATCGCATCGTTTGTGCCTATACCAAAGACCCGACAGGTTGGAGGGACAGACACTGAGAAGGCTGTCACACTTGACGATCCTCAAGTGGAACATGGTATGTATTGAAGTGTCATTCGTTGTCCTTTACAAGCTTATCTGAGAGGGATGCACGATTAGACGCCAGGTCATGGCGGTTCCGCTGTCGAATCATGTCTGTCGTATCCTTCCTGACATACATACCCTTCATCGTCCTCATCGCTATCTTCGTTCCCAAATGATACCGCCCTGGGATGCACTGCCACAAAACCCAACGCTGTTCATACGAGTTCTCCGCCGCTTTCGACTTCAGCATCGATGTTACTCCTTAAGACCTGTCATCGCGCTCTCCGTCCCACAAACCCGTCCGCTCGTTGTAAATACCGCTCTTTCCGCAGAGACACTCTTTTTCCTCCCGTTGCATAGATCGCCATCGCACTGTTCTATATGCAATCTCCGCTTTTTTGTATATCTGGGTTTTACGGACAACTTTCGTTCAGACAATCCTTCCGCTGACAAGTCGATATTCCAAAGTTCTGAAATATGTTATGTATTGATACTACCGTAGGCCTTGTTCTGCAGCATCCCGCTAATTCATGTTGTTTTATACATTTCTATGTCCGTGTTGAATGGTCCCTCCCGGAACCCGGGACATTCTGAATTGTGGGTGTATAAAGGTCTGCGGAGGAGACTGGGAGCATCCGTGGTACCTGTAGCATAGTGAATGGTGAGAGGCCAAATACATTACAGCATAAGGATAGGCGAGTCCATCGGAGTAAATTGGAGACGGTATCATAATACAACAGCATTCAGAAGGAAGGCAAGGATAAACAGTGAGTACGGTGAGAAAGGAAAGGGAGTGGAGGTCAGCATGGATCTGAAGCTGATAATGAAAGGATAGCTATGGAGAGCAACGATAGCAATGGGAAGGAGAGACAGATGGGAGAACAATAAGGATTGTCCAAGGGAATGAAGAAAATGTCTGTGCGTGTCCAAGTCGCGTTTGTCCAAGCCGCAGTTGCGGAGTGGTTATCCTCTATGCACGATCTGATGGTCCAACGGGGATGAGAACTTTGCAAGGGACATTGGTAGGAGGTCTTACAATCGTGTCGTTTCCAAGTGACAGTGCAATCAATAAGAGAGAGCTTGAGCCCTCACTTTCTCGACGCTGATATGCAGGATACCCTCCTGCACCGCACGTTCCAAAACGGCGAGAATCCAATGCTGATGATTCCAACCGCCATCAGGAACTCGTATAGGCGTGGCACTGGCAATCTCTTCCAACCGCTTCCGCCCGGCGAGCCCAATGTCACCGAGAGGAATCAAACGCGACCGCTTGAGTTCATCATCCGTGACGGACTTGGTCATCGGACCCCAATTGGTGAGATGGTGGCAAGGCACGCCTTGCTTGTCGCGTTCGCGCGTGACTTGCAATTGGCGGAACGCACGAAGGCTGGCGGAGCCTTCACGACCAGGAACATCCCAGACGATCGCCCAGTGTCGGGCGGTGGGGGCGATGGGTTGGTCAACGAATTTGACCCACAAGGATACCGGACAGTCCTTGTCGTGTTTGTCGGGGTAGAGGAAGCCTAGGTCAACTGGAGGAAGCATGTAGTCACGTTTACCCATGTTGGGAACGTACTCCGAAGAAGCGACAGGTGACATGGTTCGTCGTGGTCGTGGTCGACTTTCACAACCTGGCAGTTGGGTGGCAAAGAAGGAAAGGGCGACAGCCCTGCAACAGGCGAGGCAAGCCTAGCTTTTGAATAAGATCAGTGGCACTATTGATCTTGTG
Source organism: Lentinus polychrous (assembly GCA_000787475.1). Lineage (NCBI taxonomy): Eukaryota > Fungi > Basidiomycota > Agaricomycetes > Polyporales > Polyporaceae > Lentinus > Lentinus polychrous. The sequence continues at coordinate 11,326 of JSYW01000221.1, read as the reverse complement.
GTTCTCTCGCAAGATTAGAGATCAGGATCTGCTGCAAATCGTTCAGTTCAGCAAGAACAATCAGGAGAGGAGGGAATGGGTTCCATATGACGTTTCTAATGCGATACAACGGGTACGCCCTGGTCATTTCCCCTGTAAAAGGCACCCCAGAAGGTGTTGAAACTGCGTACAATTAGTACAAAGGCGAGCTGCGGCAGGAATTTGAAGAAGCTGAAGAGGGGATTCCGTGAGCGGAGCACCCACGTGCCAATGCCGGGACCGGCGGGACTTAGCGGAGCGCTCGTATTCGCCTACTGTTTATGGTGCTTCTCGTTTCGAATGCGTGAACGCCGCGGTAGACTCCACTCAACCTCCCTCAATGCACTGGATGCAGGATCTCGAGCAAGAACGTTGATATTGCCTGCACTATACCACCTAGGCTGGTAAGCATGGATACGTGTGCAGGGTTCCATCATTGCTCAATAGCTAATTCTGCGACTCAATAGGCATAGGAAAGCAAATATCTACCCTTTAGATTCAACAAGTGTAAGAGGAGGATCATACGTAACCAGTCGCATCCGACCCTTGTGATACCCCATAACAATGTTTGCACGCTCACCGGAATCGCTTCAAACTCCCCCATCTCCCCCACCGACTTCTGTCTTGACATCCGAGAACTCGTCTGTAGCGGATACCGGTAGGGAGCTCAGGGCATCTTCTGCCGACGCCTCCCTTGTAGGCTCTCGGGTGGGCGAGAGGGTTGAAAGTACGCGGCAGACCATACGGTCGTGGCTACGTCAATACAACCCCACTCTCAAACTGCAAAACTCTGGAAGCGTTGCCCGAGACCACCTTGCATCCGAGCGCACGTTTCTCGCTTATGTACGGACGAGTCTTACTATCACCTCGACTGGCGTAGGTTGGTACCCGTCATGATTCTCCTGTGTCTTCAGCATTGACTTGATTGATACACTGTAGCCTTGGTGCAGCTATTCACTATCGCTGCACGAACGTATGACGGTTTGGATCGATTCTCTAAGCCCTTGGGAGGCTTAATGATTGTCCTCGGTCTACTCACTCTCATGGTTGGATCGTTCCGCTATTTCACTGTGCAATTTGCACTTGTGGATGGTAACTATCCTGTCGCCCGAATCAGCCCTGCGTTCATATCGACCGCTCTGATTTCAATCATCATTATTGTATTTGGAGTCATCCTAGGGGCTCGTGAAGCTTGATCAGAGCTAAAACTCGTTGATTCATGCAGTACGCAACTTCTAGACAATCTTTACGTTTAGTTGTTAACTCTCTGTGGCCTCGTACAGACATACGTTGCATAACGATACCATTCGCCGTTACCTGCCCCATGCTGCTGCTGCATTTTCCCAGAGGTGTACTGCATTAGGGCTACTGCTACTGCGTATACTCACAGTGACCCAGTTAGCATGACGAGAGATCACGTCATCACTGCTGAACATCGCATCTTGGCGCGAAGACCAATCAATGTCGCACCGGTAATTGATTTTCCTAACAGTAGAACCCTGAGGCTCGCGATGTTACAAGATAGCGCTCTGTCTTCATCCAAATCACTGCATATGTCTGGCTCAGGTGTGTATACACTTGCACCCGCTTTGATATGGCGACATGGACTAACAATACATGTTGACGTTGCGCTTCAGGGGCGCCCAAGGCACAAGTGCACAAAGACAACACAATTGTTCCGAGATTATAGCCGTCTGCAAGATAGAATACCGGGATCTCCCAGCTATCCTCGTACAAATGTACAAATGGGGTCTCGTGGATGATGGATCCCTGGTTCCTTCTTCAGGCTGCGATATACATGATAACAAAGCCAAATAGTTGAACATGACTCACAAACTTTGTATTCGGCTGTGCCCACCCAGAGCCCACTATAAACTGGCTAGGTTGTGAGCTTCTGTCAAACCGCGAGATCGTCTGAGATATTGTTCAGTCGTCAACGTACGCACTCTCCACTTCAGGATTGCGATGGTAGATACTAACCTTTACATCTGTCCCATCAGTCCTTCACTTCCATTTCATGGCCATGCGTCCTACTCGCGAAATACTCGACGTCGATGTTATGGACTCGACACCAATCCCTCCCATTCATCGTCTTCCCACAGAGCTAATCCAAGACATCTTCCTCTTCGTCGCGTCCATCTATCGTGACATCCGTCGTGATCCGCGATTCGAGAAACCGTATGCCTGGTATCCTCTACTGCGTGTTTGTCGCAGATGGTACACGATTGGGGTCAACCTCTCACAATTGTGGGCAGACGTACATCTACCGATGAGGGATGAGCTATACCAGCTTGCCGTTCGCCGAGCAGGCCTCGGTCCACTCCGACTATTCATCCATCAGGGTGTAGATGTGGCGTTCAAAATCACGGACGTTCGTGCTCTATGTGTCGAGTCCTTCGATTCGGCCAATGTAGAGGGTTTGCTCTATCTTCTCACTACTGGACTGCCCCCGCCTATTCTTGAGGAGCTGTCCATATACTCCTACGCCTCTCATTATAATGTGGGCGCATTACTTCATGATCTAGATGTGCCTGCACAGACTGTTATGCCTCGTCTGCGTCACCTCGTCATTGGCGGTCCGGGTATGCCGTGGCAGTATATCGAACGACTACTGTGCCCATCTTTAGAACATCTCGCTATATCTATCAAGGCTGAATACCGCGCCTATAGTGCTGGTGTGGTACATGCACTTCAATCCCTGCCGCTCCTTTCCTACCTCGACATCTCTGTGGACGGTCCCTTTTGGAGCCTAGACGATGCGGAATCTATCACGGCTAACCTACCCAAGCTCAGAGAATTTCGTTGGCGAGGTGCGATGAACGCACTTCCAGCGGTCCTCTCATCCCTCACGATCCCCACGCACACAATACTCTCGATAGAACATCACAGCTGGGATCAAGAAACACACCCCGGTTCTTCATCGAACGCGGAATTCTTTTCCGCTGTTCGTAATCTATTGACCGGTGCAACTATCGTTGGTCTCTCCGTCCTGGGCGGCGGCTTATCCGTTGATATAACCATTCATACTGATTTGTCCAGTGTGAGTGGTGATGATAGCTCGCCACCCAAGTTCACTGTGAAACTACACCACACTACCTTCTGCCCCCGAATCGTCGAAGAACTTGTTGCAAGTATTCCTTCAGCGAGCCGTATACGATACCTCCACATTGACAGAATTTCATCTGCCTTCGGAAGATCGCAGATGACTTCCCCTGATGTCGTTAACTGCTTCTTGGCATGCCAGGAAGTCAATACGCTCATACTGGCAGGCTGGTCCTCCGTGGAGATTCAAGAGATATTACGCACTTTTCTGGCTGACGGAAGCAACCCAATGCTGCCAAAAATGCAGTATCTGAGGCTCAGAGGATACCAAGTTGCGGCCACCTCGGACGTTGTAATCACTCCAGATGTGTCGTGCAGAGTAATGGCATTCAAGTTTCGGATGGCGGCGGGTCGTGTCATTCAGAGGATCACATTCAACTATAACTGCTCCGAAGCACTGCGGCGATTCCTTCGTGACATTGCCAAGGAAGCAGGGGCCTTACCCATCGGTTCAGACTATGTTATTGGAGGGGCAGACTTCAGGAAGGATTCATGAAGGATATGGGAAGTTGCGATTGGGAAGTTGTGACTCGGGACTCTAACTTGTAAGGCGTAGTTTCGCATATTGAGCTCCTGTTGATCTTCCAGGTCAGATTTTGCATGTATCATCGTATTATTGTTGCAATTCAGACATAGTATGCAGTAGCATGGTAGAATGGTACCGTTCATCACCAGGATGAGCAAAAGACTAAATCAGCTGGATCATCTGTTTACTCCTGTTAGTTCTCGAAGCGCTTGCCTTTTCGAGTCCGTATGGAGCAATTACTGGCCGCGCGTCTCGTACTTTAAAAGCTTCTGGTTGTTCAACGAGCGTTCACGTTCAACTGTCAAGACGTCTGCGGGCTCCAGGTGAGTTTCTCAATATATGAATATTATACACTTTTTGGGATCATATGCGCTGGCGCCCGACATCATGAAATTGGTGATTACGACATGCGTGAAGTCGTGGAAGAGACAATATAATATGGATGGTCGTTTGAGAGGAGGTATGATTAGTTAATAGCAGTTTCGGATCGACCTAATCCTCGATGGTGAGGATGGGAAGAACATCCACAAGAGATTGTTTATCCTTGCTCGTCGCTGGTGGCAACCACGAGCACTTTCTCAAACAGAGCTTTTGCAAGCCCCCCGCTTTCGTGGGCAGCCCTTCAATCAGTGCGCGAAATTCGTGCGCGGGAGGTATGGAATCCATGTGAAAGCCCTCCAAGATGACCGTCGACAACGGGGGGAATTTTGCTCCCAAGTCGTGCATATATGATCTCATCCCGTCAACTCCTATATGCGAAAGTATGTCCTCTAACCCAGCCCTTTTGTCCCGCACCCACAGTGTGTCCAACAGAGGTAGCTGCTGGAATATGGAACAGCATGCTCTCTTGTAGACCTCAGGAGCCCCCGGATCCATACGTGAGCCCTCCGAATTGGCGAGTGCCAGTGATCGAATCTTGGATGAACCGAAAATGTGGACAATATCCTCTAGATCGAGGACGTGAGGGGAGTATGTGGAGTCGTCTCTGTATAGTGTAAATATTTCTATCAAGATGTGGCCGCGCATCCCTGATCCAGGCCATAGCTCTTTGCTCTGACCTTCTGAATGGGTCATCCAACTGGTGGCTGATTGCGGGTGTGTATCAGACAACCCCTCGATTTTGAGGGTGCTATCAGCCCAACAATAAGGGTGGATGACCGTTACATAGACCGAATTCACTTCTTGCAGTGGAGTCAGAGCAGCAACGACCAATTCAGAGAAGACGGCTCTGCCGCGGACATAGGATGGAGTGCGGCACAATTTGAGCGCAACTTGGGTCGACGCAGGAATTAAAATGCGCGGCAGCAGACTTGCAATGCCCTCCCAGTTGCTCCATATGTCCAGGCTTCTGAGCTTTTGTCAAAGGCATTGCCTCCCAGCTTGATGCCAGATCATGCTGGCTCTCGCTCTCGATTTTTGCGCCCGAAATGGACAGCTCTTCCAAGCAAGGACATCGAGCCAGGATACCCTGCAGCTGATCGAGCGGGAGCCAAGTGGTGAACAGAGCGCCTGTATTGCTAGCGAAGGCGAGCCTCAGGCTCGTCAATCCCCAATATATATCAGTGCTCAAGTCAATTTGAACGTTGAATAGGTCCACACTGCGTAGTAGCGGGGCGCGCTTAGACTCTTGGGGGATCGCCAGCGAGTACATCACGTAAAAAGGGCTGGATGCATATGGAACATGTGCGAGCCTGAGATGCTGCAAACGGGGAAAGGGGGTATCGTCGAAGAGCATCCTATAGATTCCAAGGCTCGATGCGAATGAGTTGATGACAACGCTGACTACTTGGGATGCATGGACTAGAGCAGCGATATGGAACAATGAGTAAACCCTGCTGATATCTTCGTCTCCGGATGAATCATCTTCGGACAAGAGCAGTCTAACATCGCTGCCTCTGGACCTCGCGGCAAATGCGGCGGCGGCTTCGGGACGACGCATATTGAGCACTCTCCAACATGGACCCGTTTCCAGTGCGACCGAACGCCAATGACGACAGACATGACTGATTGGTATGATTCCTTCCTCGTCTCTCGGGTCAGAGTGCGCCAGAGGAACTGTTACGGCCATCTCGAATATCATCGCCAGCAACTCATTGGGAAGCAAGCGAATGACTGGGGGGACAAGGGAATTTCGGTGGTTACGCAGGGATTGCATATAGAGTGTCGCTCGCAGTGCCTCCTCTTCAACCCAGGAGGATACTTTCTCCCCGTCGAGAGCATTCAAGCGTAGTATCGTGTCTTGCATGCGTAGCTGCGCGAACGCAGATACCGGATGGAGTCTGGGAGCCATCTTCGAATCAGTCACTCTGTTTCGACATCCATTCTTGTCAGATCGTAGCCCATTGACGTGCTAACGGTGAGATGATACGCCACCTTGAACTTCGTTGAGATAATTAGCAGACAAGAATAACCAGAGTCAATATCAATACTGGTTGAAGAGACTCCGCAGCCTGAGTTACAATCAGATTCACGAATTTGTCAACCGTGCGGCGTGTATATACACTTGTAATCACGTGATGGACCTGCAAGCTAACTTCAACTGCTTTTTTTTTCGATTCTATAAAAATTCCAAAGGCACTCGGAAAGTCACCCAGCACTTTCGCCTGGACCCTCGTCTTGAGAAGATTCATGATAAATTAATTCCAGTGCGTTCATCATGGAGCTATAACCTACATGAGTACGCCAAAGACATGAGATGAGACGACAGACGAGAGGAGATATCGCATAAGGAGTGTGTGGGAGCTCGATATTTACAGGTTGACGTGAGCCGAAGGACAGTCGAAAGGAGAGAGGTTTGTCGAGGGAGAGAACAAGAAAGAAAGAAAACAGGAGAGAAGAAAGAGAAAGTGATATCACTGGTATCAATTGTTCAGCTCTACTTGGCTGGAACGAAAACATAGGCATGGAACGCTTTACAGTGCACGCCGCCCGACGCTTTGTAGATCGAGGTCAGGCAACGAACAACTGCGTTCATCCAGACACGATGATTCAAGAAAGTTGATTTAGGAGGAGGTGGGAGCGGCACCAGCAGAGAGACTGGCACTCGCGGGTGCATCGATTCCCATCTTCTTGCGCACGATTTCGAACGTCTTGAGCATCTTCCTCCTCGCCCCCAGGGCAGCAACGCCCTTCGCCTCAAGCGCGGCTTCATCCATAACGACAATATCTCTCCAATTCATCCCCTCAAAGTTCGGCGTGTACTTGTGCAATCTCAAGCTCCTCAACCACGCCGGCACATCCTCCAATAGTTTCGGGTCCACTTCCTCTTCGTCTCCCTTGACCCTCGAGCTGGGCGACTTGATGCTGCTGCCGGGCGAGCGAACACTGCTGCGACCGCTGCGAGCGGAAGCCGCCGAGTGAGGGGGTTGCTGCATGCTCGTCATTCCAAAGGCACCCAAACCAGGTTGACCCAACTGTCCGGCCGCTGCCGCCATCTGCATGGCGAGGATCTGCTCGGGAGACAGACCCATGGCAGCCAACTGAGGCATGTTCGTGAACATGTTGTTGAAAGGACTGATAGGAGCCATTCCAGCAAACGCGGCCATGTTCATCCCAGGCATACCCATACCCAACCCATTGAAACCGCCCATCCCGAGTCCGTTCATACTGCCGTCGTCGCTGAACCGACCCGAAGTATTCGAGAGCGCCGGGCTCCGCGCGCCATTCCAATTGCCTTGCTGGCCACCCATGTTACCCCCGCTGACGTTCCTCAAGCCGCCAGAAGCATTGCGTTGTTGGTGGTGGTTGTGGTGTTGGTTATGGTGAGGTTGTTGTCCATGGCCATGGGAACTGGAACCGTCCTCATCATGTTGCTGGTTGTTGCCGCCCACGTTGCCTTTCGGCAAGCGGTTGAGCCTCTTGGGAGGGTCAGAGATAAGCGGGACACCAGCGCCGCCCGTGGTAGCCCAGTCGTTGAGCTTAGCGGCGGCAGCATCGAGGCTTTGGTTGTTGGTCTGGTTCTTGTTGAACATCGGAATGAGAGGAGTGTTCACGTTGCTCGCCCAGCTTTCTCCAACCATGGGGGACAGAGCGTCGGCGTTCTCTGACCGAGGAGACTTGAAGGCGTTTGCAGCGCCAGAGAAGTCGGTGCTCTTGGGACGAGATGCGTTGTTACCGTTGTTAGAAGGGATGGTAATCTCCTGAGCAGCAGACGACTCGTCGACCTGACCCAACTGGTTAGAACCAGAGCCCCAAGAGTTCCTGCCCTCGGCTCCGACCTGGGAGGACAAAGCAGGGGCGGAAATTCTGTGGGCGGCATTGCTAGCCTTGAGCTTAGCCCGCTGCTGTGCGAGCGTGGCGGCGGGATCGTTCCCGCTACCGTTATTAATGTTGTTGGCAGAGTCGGGGGACAGGAAGTTGTTGCTTCCGTCCATAGCCATGCTTGCACGAGCTCCTGAGAAGTTGCGAGCCGTGGGGGACGCAGGCATGCCAGACTTCAAACCGGGAGACTTGAGACTCATGCTAGCCAGTTTGGCTTCCATCTGACTCTGCATCGAACCTGAAACAGCGAATACGTCAACGTGTCACAAAAGGCGCCCATCAGTAGGTCAGACTCACCACCGACGGCGGGACTAAGGAGGGCGGTCATGGGATCAGCCCTAGCCATCTGCTGCAAGACGGTGATGAAGAATCGGATTTGTACTTGGGTAGAATGTTGCAAAAGACTGTAAAGAGCGGCTGTGCGCTCTGCTTCGGAGAGAACCTTGAACCCTGCGAGGCGGTTAGCCTATATCAGTGGCGCAGACGTACGATTGCAAACTTACATTGCTCAATGGCACTCAATTCCTCTTTGAAGTTAACGTCCAGCGAGGCGGCAGCCATGTCCTCCTGAGTGGGATATCAGCGGGGCGATTACTAAAGATAGGCTGCGCTGGGAACTTACCAACGTCGCCTCGTAGTTTTGAAGGTTTTCGAACCATTGGTCGATTGCCTCCGCTGCAAGTGAAGAGGATGTGAGATGACTGGAGAGTATTCATAGCAGCATGGGAGAGGCATACCTTCAGGGGTCTGGAACATACCGGCACTACCGAGCAATTCGCTGGTAGGCCGGCCAGAGCCTGAAATCGCACCAGGGCGAGGAGAAGCAGGGGGCATGCCCTGCATGGAACCAGAGGATCTGGCAGAGCCGGGACCCATCGAAGCACGGAAACTAGGGGACCTGCCGTTGGCGTTGCCAGCAGGACTGGGAGAAGGACTGGGACTAGGTGGGTGAAGGGTAGACATTATCTTGTGATGTCAAGAAGGAAAGGATGCAAGACTGAAAGGCTTGAAAAGAATAGTCGACGTCGAGTCGGGGGATGATGTGGCTAGAATCAAACGGGGCAAACTCTCTTTCCTACAAAGATGAGTGCGACGGTTGTGTCTAGACGAGACCAGCGGAGCCTGCCGGTCTAGCGAAAGACAAAGTCGACGAAGACGACCTTTGGAATGGCTGATTCTACAGTGCTTGCGAGCGACGACGGTGCAGGCAAGAACAAAGCTGGGTCCTCTCCCTCGCCGCCCCTGGATCAAAAACCCCCTTTCGGGCGCCTATGTGCCTCTGTCTCCAACAACAACAGCCAACAACGCAACCGCCACCGGCCAAATATAGCCAGAACGGCCTTGGTCCTCCTTGCGCTCGCTCAGAATTCATTCCTACCATATAATTGTGTTTCATTGCGGTTTGACTTGCCCACCTCTGTTCGCCTCGCACTGTCCACTCCTGTCACCATTCCCCTCCTTGGCTCGTCGCACGTCCCGCAGACCAGCACAGTGGATTTACACCTCCATCACATCCTTGATTCCATATCAGGTTTCATTCTCTCTCCAGGCAGTTCACGACATATTCCATCCTCCCCATCAATGGTCCAATGATTGTGGCTGGCTGAGGCCATTCTGCTGTAGATGTTCAAACCCGTCGCAGTGCGAGATTCCAAGTCTCACAATATACTTACTACAGTATCCGTTAAGGCGCAAACGGGATCTAATCCTTGGCTGAGACGAGGCGAAGTAGGATGCTCCATCCGGAGCTTCCAATCTCCTCTGTGCGTTTGTTTGACAGAACATGGATGACTCCGTCACCTTCCGTCTCCCCGAGCATGCCTCGTGCATACCTGCAATAGTTCTGTGCGGTGAGGATTTTTATCAGCATTTACAATGATTTACGTTGTGCTTTGCTCACGAGTCCCCTAGTGTCTCAGATACAGATACGTACCGATCCCCGCAGCCCTTGGCGGTCCTGGACAATCCCGATGTCTGAGACAATGCTCGTCCACTTCGTCATCGGTTTGCTGCTAAATGCTTAATGTCATCTTTTGCAAGTGTACTCATCTCAGTTACTGCAGTAGTAGCAGTACCGCCTAACGAACAGGAAGAAGTATCTCAGGCCATTGCATCCTGACAATTTCGATATGTGCGTACCGCCTGATGACGAGTTGATAGCTCATGCTCTCCCTCATATACTGCAGTTGCCCTCTGGTCTGTTCGTTATGTTCACGGAATCAATTTGATGACTTCCGAACTAATCTTCAAGGCGGTATTCCATCTCGTCGTATCCCGTTACCAGCACGGTTCACCGCGTCGTCCGCTCACACCGCGCGCGTCCTCTCCGAAGAATACCCAATGACCAACGTCTGGATTGACACCATCGGCTGAAGGTTCACTACATTTTTCGTGTTTATGGGATCTACTGATGACTTTGGACTATACCTTTACCGCCAAGTACTGAAACACCTGCTGCATGCTTGGAGGATGAGCTTGGGACAATCAGATTGAATCGCTTCCTACTATCCTTTCTCTTCAAGGTGTTCCCACTCTCAAATACGCATTTCTGCCCAAGCGAAGAGTGGAGGCAGTATCCCATCTCGTCGCATCTCGTTACCAGCATAGACAACTTGCGCCCAGTATCCATCGTTCACCGCCTAGTCCGCTCACACCGCTCCCATCGTCTCAGAAAGATACACAATGGTGAATGGTGATTATTAGCCGAAGCGTTCAGTATGCGTATATCGACAATGTTTTCAAAGGATTATATGCATAGCCGACACGTCCACCGCCAGAACAACACAAGCCGACACTCGCGCTTTAACGACACTCGTCTCCTTCCATATGTACGTGCCAACCTTCTTGTATGTATGAGGCCGGAAGCTCACACACGCGGCTGTTCCTGATCGTGTGGGATTGTCCATCTGTCTGTCCTGCCCCGCCATCTCCAGTACCGCCGTCCAACTGACGAGAACATTGTATCTCGCTACCTCATTGGCTACAGCCATGACTGATTGACCGGGTACATCGGACTGTTGATGTACAAACCCACAGATGCCGACAGCATCAGCGTACCCACGATTGTTACCTTCTGCTCCCGGGGACAAGTGTAGAGTCTGGATGGTCTTTATGAAGATTCGGAAGCCGTAATGAGGAGAGTCTTACGGTCGCATAAATAACAAGTTTCCCCGTCGCATCTCCGAGCTCTTTGAGCGTTTGCGGTACGTGTTGGCTATGAATAGGATAACTATGTATGTATGTTTTTTCTTCGTTTGTATACAAGGGTTGCCCGAAACATCAGCTCGGTGGCATGTGCAGTCGGAAGGAAGGCATGGATGGATGCGCTGTCTGACAGCTGTCAGGTACCTGACGGACTGTTCCATCTCCGAGTCGTGAGGCCTTGAGGCCTTTGAAGGGTTCTGAGGGTCTGCCTCATAC
>JSYW01000214.1:0-11849 GCA_000787475.1 Lentinus polychrous | reverse complement strand
CCTGATGTATCGGGCTCCGATTCAGGTCACAGTCCCTCGTTTCAGCTGCTACTGCCCTCTGTGATGATTCATTAGGCCGTCTCTGTCTAATGCAGCCCAGAATCACCCTTATCTCTATCTCATACATGATGCCTGACATAAAATGCTGCATGGCACTGGCACATGATTTCTCTCCAAGTCTGAATACTCATCGAGGAGGTCTCTGTTATTTTCATTATAATCTAGCCAAGTACTCCATCTCATTTTGCATGTCAATAATCTATTGCAGTACAACATAGTAACCCCACTAACATCCCAACACCAGAAAACCTCATAAGACAGCATAGCTTATTCATTCATTCAGCATCACTGCTGTAGAATCCCCCAGTAGTATCTAAGTTTTCATCCATCAGATCATCCTTCTCCTGCTCTACATCCTCTTCCAAGTCCTTGGCTGATACAGTCGAGAATAAAACCTTTGATTGCCATAGGTTATTGAAACTGGCCGCTAGAGAACGCCGCAATGTTGCTTGTCTCGCAGCATAGGCCACGAGACCCTGGCGTAGTGGAAGATCTGTGACTGTCCTAGCAAATGGCTGCTTGTCCTCCCATTGTAATGCGGTCTTCTCAAGGGATTCCAGTACTCGGCGCTTTTCCTCCTCCAACAGGAGAACCTCTTCTGTCCATCGCCGTGCCCGTGCACGGGCCTTCAACCACTCCACACGCACACCTATCATATGGTCAAGGAATGCTATTAGAACTCAAGTGATATCAATGACTGCTCACCGACACCAAGTACGGCTTTGATACTGTTTTGGTTGGTCTCCCCGTCCCTACCCTCGTCGTCGTCGCCGCTATTGTCATCTTCATCTTCATCCGCTTGAGCACCCATCCATATCCACGATATGTGTTTCCGTCCTTCCGATACTGCGTGCTCCGAGTCCTCCATCCGTACCGCCTCAGGCTGTAGGCCAACGTCGTATGGGTCCTCCCTCATTGTACGTACATCACTAACCCTTAGCTCTTGCCATTCGTGCTGCCATGCACCGCGGCCAGAGAGAGCCATCTTCGCCTTGTACGCTGCTCTATACTTTTCGGCGAACATATTAATCTTGACTTCGTTATTTGCGAACCTTTGCTGTGATCGTGTCGCTAGAGCTTGATGGCGAACATTGCGCACGCTGTCACTCTTGAGACCCGACTTCACGTGTAACTGGATTCGCAGGTTGTCGAGGGCGTCGCAGAGCTGACCCTCCCGTAGACGACCCTCCATCTCTCCTATGCGGGGTGCACAGAGCAATCGCTCGGCGGAAGTGATGCTTGATGGCAATAGAAGGGGTATGTTTTCCGCAAATTCGGATTCGGCTTGATGGATGGTGGCAGCGGCGGGAGAAATCGCATTCTGAGTGTTACGGACATTGCCAGTCAAGGCGGCGAGGTTGTCAGAGCTGTCGTCCGTGTCTGTTGACTCGAAAGACGCATCCTGTGTGACCCATGCAATGCACGGCATATATATAGCTTGTGCTTTGCGTATTCCAGCGATCTTACGGTGCAACGCTGCACGCTTCTCCGACATTTCAACGGTGGTAGTCGCGGGAGGGTGGCCGGCGGAAGTATAATGCTTCAGACGGAAGCGTCGTCTGCGCCACGCAGATCAGTTGAAGTTGTATGCATAAGGAGTATAGATTCAGACTTACTGTTCATCCTCCAACTCCAGGAGCGTGGCAAGCATGGCTGACGGAGACATGTCGACAATCTTCGTGTCTGCGGCATCATCTTCTTCTGCCAGGCGCTTGCGTATTTCCGACTCACTGAGTCCTATTAGATTGTTAGACAGATCAGAAAGGATAGACGGTGACGGAGACAATACCTGAAGGTGGGACGAAGTACGGGTCAGGTCGTGTGGGGTCCCTTTCCCATGCGAGGATCTCCTTGGTCCAACACTCGATCTTCGAAGCTTTCTGTCGCTCGGTGAAGCGAATGAATGTATTGAAGAAGAGAAGCTGCTCTTTGTGGGCTTCCTGCAATCGCGTGTGAAGAAATTGACCTGCAATGCCCAGTGTGAGTACAGCGCACAGAACAGCGAAAGTATATTGTATGACCTACCCATACCGACGTACTTCTTCCAGTTTGAGAACCCGAAGTGATCCTCAAGTGTATCATGACGGGATCCCGGCCCCATCTCACGAGTGCTGTTAGCAATACCGTCATGGCGCGACCAGTTGCGCTCGATTTCTTCTCCATCATTTCTCGCCGCGCCCGGAATGAGGTTCAAGGAGTATTGGCTGTGATCCTCTGCCTTGTGCGCATTGAAGTGGTACTTCGGGATCGCATACCGAAGGTTTCCGGTGGGAAGGTCGACCTGAATATGTGAGGGGAGCGAGGCGAGACGCTCAAAGAAGTGAATGATCCACTGACATACAATGTCATATGAGAGTATCCCCGAGAGCGGCTTAGGGATGAGCGACAGCGCAGCGGCAACAATGAAATCCATATTACAATACCTATCTAGATGGTTAGATATGAACTCTCAGCCATGTGTAGAATTCACCTCTCGCCCTTCTGGAGATCACCTACGGCATTGGGTAGCACGAACCCGTGTCGGCCATCCATCGCCATACCCACTCCCGTTGTTGCGAAACCCTTGGAAAACTTCGTATTGGCTTGGATCAAAGCCGCAAAGCCGGTGCATGTGCGCATCTATTCATTGTGACCAGCCCATCAACAATGTACATACGTTGGCACGACAACGATTTACTTACATCTTCCTGCGTTATGCTTGTCTTCGCAATGTACTCCCGGTACGTAGTATCCTCCACAAAGTATCCCAAACCCGATGACAATGCAGGGTCCCGAGTCTCGTTGGAGACGGCACGGCGTTTGAGCCGGAAATTGGCATCTATCACCACAAACGTGAAGTACAAAAACCTACGACCGAACATCAGTTGCACCACTTAGCGTAGACAATGACACACGAACTTCACATCGTCTGGCGCTTTATCCCAGTTGTGGGGGAGATTCCAGCCTGGCATGGGGCAAGCCGGACAGCGGACACACAATTCGCCACGAGCCGTCCCTGCGATTCCGGTGGGATCATGCCCTCGTCCGGCGCGCTTCAGAGCCTTGAGGTTACGCCATTCACGGACCATGCGTAAAAATGGACGCTGACGACTCTATGGAGTGGTCAGACCACATTTGTCATATTGATATGGCGAAGTCCTACATATTTCTTGCCCAATCCCGTATTATCTGTCAACATCTCCAGAGACAGATAATAGTCATATGCGGACACCTTGCTTTGTAGGTTGGACATATGGAAATGGTTTAGAACCTGAAAGGTGGCCGCAGTTGTTGGTTCCTTCACAGTGGCCGGATACAGCTCGGCCCGTAGTAATTGCTCTATGCGCGTTCCCGAAGAGCCAAGTTGATCGCACTGACAGTATGCAATACTTATGGGATGGAAGCCATTGGCATGAAGGACGACAAAGTTGGAATGACCGGGCACGGGGTTACCGCAGGCGTCGCCTGTTGTGTGTCCGAGTTGTACGACAAGACCAAGGTCTTGCAAGGTAGTCTTCGTAAAATGACTCCCATTCCAGCCCTTTGGGGAAAGCATATTAGGGATCATTTGTGGGCGTAGAAGGAAAACGTACCGAAATACGATGGAACGGTGTGAACCGGTGGTATTTCACGCAGCATGCACGGCATTGTAGAGGCAATGCCGTACAGTCCTCACACCTATATAACCGGCAGGCAGGATCCTCCGCCTTCGCCACTGATCCGCACGTCGTACATGAACCGCCATCATAGCCATGGAGCCCTTCACCGCGCAGCAACTCTGCTAGAAACTTGCCGCGGTATTTCTCCGCCCATTCCGAAAGGACGGGATCATGCTCCTAAAAGACTCATGGTCAGATTCGGCTACACCCGATACATACAGCGAACGTAACGTACTGTGGTGGTGTAAGTCTGCTCTGTGTCGTCGGTAGTTGGCGCACCAGGCGCATCATCGTCGGGTGCGTCCTCTCGAATATCTACAATTGATGGTAACCGGCCACAGAAGAAATCCAGGTCACGTTGGCTAGTAGGGTAGAGCGAGCCAGTAGGGTCGTCGTCGCGATCGTCTTCAATGTACGCGCGTTTGGTCGGTATTTGCATAGTTTCCTCCTCGTTAGTGACACGTCCATCATCCCCGACCTGAGAGCTGTACGCTAACAAGTGATCACTTGTAGCGTCCGAGACAGATTTGGCCGTGAAAGTGGACGTGCTCGAGGCATGATTCTTTCTGCGCTTCCCCTTGGAGAGGTAGGCGGGGACAGACATTAAAGGGCGGGTTTGACTGACGTAGAATGAACCGGCAACTTAGAATGAACCTGCAAGTGTTGAATGCATGGCCGTGGGAATACGTCAGGTAATACCCCACGGTCTTCGGTGCCGAAGACAAGTCCTGCTGTATTCAAAATCAATTTGATGTGATGATGTCATAGGATCGCAGCACTTCTCGTGCCAATTCCAACGCCCAAAATGCATGGCGACAAGTGTCGTGTTATTGTGCGGAGGAACATAACAAAAGCTCATGGATAGTGTTGTTCACGCTTCTCGGCTTTGACCTCGTAAGGGGTTCACGCCAATGTCACAATAGCCTCAGAGCCACCCCGGGAACTATGGATACCAGGGCAAGGTGGTCCCACTTGGTCATATGTTTTGGGTCGGTTAGCATAGCGTCTGCTGGATCACTGGCTAAGCGGGCGGCACACGAATTTTTTTCACACTATACTGAGTTAATTGAGGGTAAATTCCACACGGACAAGTGGAATTTGACTGTGCCACATAGCCCACAAGATGGAGTGATTTCCGAGCATTTTCGCGAATTGCGCTTAGTGCATGGTATTAATAGAATCTGGTACCAAAACAACTTCGCCTGACCATGTTAACATTGAGAACGACTGATAATTGCCACCTACCGAGAGCATGTAACATACGAATTTCCTTTTTGGGGTATGTTTCACTCAATGATATCACAACGACCTTCGAGACGGTGGCTAAATTTTGAATACGCCCGTATAGCTTGGCCATAAACGGGTACATTGAGGGTAAAACGGAAGCTAACTATTGGGAATTGGCTATGGAAAGTGCGATGAAAAGGCAACATTTTCAAGTTCGATTCTTGACATATACTTAGTACCGATACTATGTACTCACGAAATGCGTTCCAACGGACCTGATTATGCGGAATTCGGCCATGATTTACGGCCTACTAGAGAGATCCAACATACCAATTTCCTTTTCGAGATATGTTTCAAATCAGTACCATGACATGACAGCTCACCTGGGGATGCCAGAGAGTGTTGCAAATAACTGTGCATGAGAAGTACTACCAATCTGTGATGCAATGACATTCATAGCTCGGCGGATCCGCAATCTTGTGTCGAGAGGCTCGGAGTCGGCTAGGACGCCAAAGCGATCATGCTTAGCCGTTAGGTATATCTTGACAAATGGACTCTCTCCGGCTCCTGTGCGCCACATCTGAAGTCAACACATGCTATTGCCACAGTTGTTTGCGTCATATTGAAGCTGGAGGCATCCTGTACGATAGAGACTAGTCGGGCAAAACGATGTCGGCTGGTGGGTATGGTGGGTGTACTCTGACCTCCTGCATACTAGTATTGATCAGTCGAAGTTCGACTTCGACTGATCGACCGCCATTTGAATAGCCGTGTTGTTTCTGACCATGATGTGTGCATCCTAACGTTGTCAGACACCGTCCTACGCTGCGTCGCTGGTAGATTCTCGTGTCTGAACAGTGTGGTATGTTTTTTCTGTAATTCTCGATTTCTCATGTTCACCGCTTCCACCAACTTTCTCAATGTTCGTTTTCATGCTATGTGAGGTATGTGGGGTACAACACTGTTAGATTCATCGCCATCAACATACACACAAACTACATGAATACGAACACATTCACAGCAACGGCAACAGCAAGTATCAAGTCCATCAACGGGCCACCGAAGACACATACGCAGGTATCGAACATAGGCGACATAATACGGCGCAACACGGCAAACCTCGACAAACAGCAACAACTAGACACGACAACGGGAAAAACAAGCATACAAGTTACTACGCGCTATCGAACAAAGGAGACGGAACACGGCGTCAGGATTATAGTACAAACAGCAACAACACAGACACAGGGACGGCGGATGAAAACATGAGTCCATATACAGGCCACTACGCAAGGATACTACGTATCAGCCGAGTACAGCCCAGGCGCGAGGAAAGTATCCAGGGTATTCTACATATAGCGCACACAATCACCTGCGACACGGAGAGTCTTGTACAAAGCATTGAGGCGGTCTTCATCGACGTCAACGAGCATGAACCTGTTCGGATGCGTACCGAGGCCCGCGAGCGCATAATCACTGACAGAGCATTGTGTAAGCGAGCCGACGACCAAAAAGGTGAACGACACTTACAGCTTGAAGTACATTCCGGGCGAGGTCCCACGGACGACAGCATACAGACCGTCCTCGTCCTCACCGCGGTCGTCTTGCGTGGCTTTGCCTCTCATGGGGAAACGAATGTTGAGGCACTTCTCGATGACGCGTGCAATGTCGACGTCAACAAGAAGCACCCTTTGCCCGGCACGTGTGCCGAGTGCGTTGAGAGCGGATTGCCTACAGTACTTACCCTGTCAGTAGACGAATCAAACAATGAATATATGGACTTACATGCTGAAGTAGATTCCCGCCGAGGTCCCAGAGATCACAGCGTAGACATCTCTGGGATTGACAGAGAGAGAGAGAGAGACTGTGGGTATCCCGCAAGCTGAGATAGCGGGGGAACGAGGGGAGAGTTCGGCCGCGTTGACGGATGATGGAGAGGGGAGGGTGACCGACAGGCTGTCATGACGACGGCCATGATGAATAGGGAAGACCAAAGGCGGAACGTGCGTGGACTGATTGATGTGGGCGGGGCTATCGGTTGCATCGCTGTCAATCATACTAAAATTGGCATCGGACGCAACTGTCATAGGGCTGCGATTAGCTGAGGAAACCCATTCGGATGGGGTAATGTACGTGCCCGGACTGCCACTGGCGGCGGAGGCGTGGGTCGGGGTATGAACGTGGGCAGGAGACGACGTGCGACTGACTTCAGTTGGAAGTGACCCATCCGAATCCGAATCCTCCGTACGCTGTGGAGGCAGGGATACCGGATCGGGTCGTACCGAGCGAGCGGGGCGGCCATAAACGGGCAGAATGACAAACTTGCCTGCGGATGCCGGCAGAACGGCCGACGCAGACGTGACAAAAGCAGGAGCAAGAGCAGGAGTCGGGCCAGAAGCGGCAGGAGTCGCGACAGGAGCAGGAAGCGCGACGGCAGCAGGAGGCGTGACGGGAGCAGGAGGCGCGCCAGAAGCGGCAGGAGTCGCGACAGGAGCAGAGTGCTGTCTAGCCGCACGAGCCGCGGCATTGGTGGCCTGCTGGCGATGCCATCCCGGGAGCAGCTCTGGCGAGTTATCAGGCACCACCTTACCGACAAGAGAACGAGGGGACAATGGGCCTATGACTGAGCCCTCAATACACTGCTTGCGCCAGTCCCTGTACATGACCTGGTACTGCATGCTTTTGTAGTGAAAGTTGCCGCGATGGCCGACCACCAGTGGATTATTGAGAATGCTATACAATGAAGGTATCAGTATAGCACAAAGGAGAGAATAATATACATACTCATTTTCGGCTAGGATCCCAGTCTCAACACCTCTGAACACCCCGTGATACCAACTGCCGACAGGGAGGGGTGGCGATGGCGTCCTGGCAGTGTAAGGGATGGGCGCGCGATTTGCATCATTGAGCAAGTTGTTCACGACAGCTTGAAAGACCGATACACCGTCGTCATTTCGAGTTTGACTGGGGGATGACCTACGAGAGGCGTTAGCGACTATAGAGCATATATTGCTGTCTTTGACGCACATGTTGCTGAGGCGAGTGGCAAAAGCACCGGGCAAGACGAGAGATACAGCGGGGTAAGGCAGCGATTGGGAAGAGGGAAAGAAACGACGGGCAAAGTGAAGGCGATCGTCGCCTTTTTACCACATGAACGTGCGCAAACAAATGCAACGCAACGCAAAGGGCCCGCCTCATGGCGACGCTATGAGGCAATCCGGGAACTGTGGCGGGCAATTGATGAAAGGTTAAATGCTTGAGGATGTTCAACGTTCCTAAAGTGGAAGGGATCGAATGTTCAACGGCAACGAAGGCGAAAATAAGGAAATAGGAGAAAATGAAGGAAGGATGGCCTGGTTTATTAATCCGTATGGAGACCGGACGCAGCCGCTGCGAACGTATCGACTCTCCTAGCGCACCACTCGTTCAACAAAAAATGGCTACCACTGAAGAGACTGGTCAGCAAGCGGAAGGCAATGAGGTGCCGCCGAGCGCGAACACACCTTCAGCAACCGAAGCGGCCAAGGGACCGGCGGCGGCGGCGAGCACAATGCCCACAGACAGAGGGCCAGACAACCGGACCTCTTCAACCCCGCGTCCTGACGTGTCCCGCCTTTCGACCCCGCGTCCTCATGAGGTGCCGCCGAGCGCGAACACACTTTCAGAAACCGAAGCGGCCAAGGGACCGGCGGCGGCAGCGAGCACAACGCCCACCGATAGAGGGCCAGCCAGCCGGGCCTCTTCGACCACGCGTCCTGACGCGTCCAACTTTTCGACCACGCGTCCTCCTGATGAGTCTGCCCAGCCCGCTGAGAACGACGCTGGCAATGCCAACGCGCACCCCTCCGCTACCAAGCCGCATGGTGTGAGCTTGACGACCGCTGGCGGCTCGACCAACATGTCAGCTAACAGCCCCAGCTCAGAGAACCCAACGACGTCCGCAGAGCCTATGACCGCGGGCAATGACGCGTCGCTTGGGTCACCTGATGGCGGTATCACTTCTGCATTACCGACAACTCTCCCAAGCGATCCTCCTAGTGCCAACGACAGTGGTACAATGCCTTCATCATCGACAACAACTCAAAATGCCCCACGTGGTGCTGCTCCTGCGTCACCAACAGCGCCACCTGCAGCTGGAGCATCCAACACTCAAGGGCGCAAGGCTGTTCCAGAGGTAGACGACGAAGGTCAGTTGTCAATACAGTAACTGCCAGCAAAGATTAAATGTACCTTGCATACGTCAGATGAACCCATCAAGGGCGCGTTATCGGGCAAATACATGGGGAGGACGCGTACGGCAGCGGATCGCAATGCTGCGAAAGGGACTAAGCCGGGACGTCAGAACCGCTTCCAGGGTGAACACGGAGTACTACTGGATTCGTACCTCAAGCGATACTTTGATATCAAACAGAATGTCAACGACGACGACGAGGCGAAGAATAAGGCGTTGGAGGACTTCTGGTTCGATGTACAAGCCGAGTATTGGACGAAATTCAGCTGGCAGGAAGCGCGGTCACAAATGGACCATGACCATCACAACAAACCTAAGCAATGGGTCATACAAAAAACACACGGGGTGAGTTGCGTAACTCTATTGCACGAATATCCGGACTTACCACAAACATAGGCCATGAAGAACTTTTACCGTAACCGCTGGAAGAGTGCAAACAGCGGAACCGAACCCACTTGGAACAAGCTATTGAAGCCTCTGACGAAGCCCGAGGAGCCGTCTCCGCATCGCCTTTCGGGATGGCAGATGTTCAATTCGAAGGAATCCGAGAAGATATCCGAGGAGATGCTGAAGCGTGATCCAGAGCGGAGCCTGGCCGATATTGGTTGGAGAAATGAGGTAGCTCAGTCGATGTACCACGGAATGGATGACGAGCAGAAGGAGCATATCTTGGAAGAAGCGAAGGCGCAGCATGAAGAGAGAAAGGCCGCATACGATAAGGTCAAGAGCGGCATGCCTTCGGCGGATCCTGCAACACAAAAACTGTGAGTACCATCAGTATTTACGAAGCATAGGACTGACAACGTCGATTGAAGGGCGCGTAAGAAGTTAGGAACTAATATCATGCCTTTCCTGCGCTTGATCGGCGAACACACGGGGTTGCCGTTCGTCACGCTGATCGCTGGGACACCTCCCAAGGAGGCTGACGGTGACTTCGAGGTCTGTTCTGTTCATTGGGGGAAAACGACGGAAGCACATCCAAGGAACTTTGAAACTTACGACAAAACCGGGTACCGGAAGAACGTGCTGGGTCAATTCTGCAAGTTCTTAGAGCATGATCGACGTGAGTACGATTCAGTCAGAGTTATGAGCAACAAACTGATCACCATGTTTACAGCTGGCCCCAGCAAGTCAGTCGAAGATATGTTGGATAACCTCTTGGTAATCGACCCTGATGAAGAGGACGAAGCCCCAGGTCCAAGCACAACGAATAGAGCGGCGGGAAAGAAGCCGGCGAAGGCCAACAACTCCCCGCCGCCGGACCCCACAGCGACCTCAGGTGACAAAGAGGCCGCCCAGGACGGCGGGTCCAAACCAAGACCTCGCCCCAAGCAAAAGAAGCCGCCGACAAAAAAGGCGCCAGTAGACGCCCCGGCCATACCCGACAAGGAAGTTACCGACCCAACGCCGTCATCGTCATCGTCAACCACGTCTGAAACAACGTCCACGCCCTCTGCAGAGCAAAATCAAAATGGCAACCCTACAGACGTGTCGAACTCTTCAGCATCTAGCTTGCCTTCCCAATGCGTTCCCGATGGTTCCAGCATGCAGACTTCATCCCGCTCCTCCGATTCTGAACACGAAGTACAGGACGGCTCCTTGTTAGCGGCTCTCGACCGAACTGATTGGCCGCAGTGGCTTGTGCCGCAATTCGATAATTTTGCAGCAGAGACAGTCGGCGAGGCTAACGTCAAGGAATGGCAAGGGCTCCTGGCTGATTGGGTGTCGCTTGAACGAGAATACAAGTTCCAGTCGCCGGTATGTCTCTCTGACTGTTTTTGATCAGATGCTAATTAGCTGTACAGACTACCGGTTTCTCCAGCGCAGGTCGTCCTCAGGAGATTGCGTATTGGACAAAGAAGGGTCGTCACGGTCGCGTCATCGTCAAAGACAAGGCAAGCTACGTTGAGGGCTACTGTACCTGGTGGACTAAGCTCAACCCAACTTGGCGTCAACGTGACGCGGCTGGCCAACTTGTGATCGGTGGTGACGGCGATTGGGATTCAATGAGGAAGCCCGGACGCAACGGTTTCCTGACCGTGATCGGTGGGTTGTGTGGCCTCAAAGATGTCGTGTCTGCGGATGAGTGGGCGAGGCAAATGAGAGACGTTCGCTGGGTTGTCGGTGAGGTTCTCGCCTCTCTGAAGCCGCAAAGGTACGTTCTCATGGTATCGGACGTGAAGAATACGTTGAACATATCTCATTTGACATTAGTACCAAACGTACCACCGACACCGAAGGAGGACGCGCTAAGAAGAGGCGCAAGGTCTAAGGTGAACACATACATGTCCGGGAGGTTCACGGTGGTAAACATTAATATTGCTCCCTTTCATTGCTTGATCATGATTTTCTTGGACACCGTCTTCTCTATGCGGTCCGGAAGCACTGGGCCGCCATGAAAAATGTCAGTACTGACTTACCATTGTTGTGATCATTCATTTCTTGCAGAAAAGACTTAAATATGTGACGGACTTTCAGTTGTCGACTGTCTCATTCTTCTTGACACACCTTCTTGTTCTCGCAGTTGAGGCCTTGTATATATTTGTATGATTAGTGCCAATGTTAGCTGATGGCAAGGTGGCGATACCTATGAGCCTGATAAATGATGCTGCAGTCATTTCACAGTTGAGCAAAGGTCACCTGCGAGGACTGTGACCTGAATCGGAGCCCGATACATCAGGCCGCATGCATCT